>ML847844.1:23195-34282 GCA_009831015.1 Picea engelmannii | reverse complement strand
TCAGTCTTCTGACAATTCATTCGGCGAACCGACGTGCTTTGAATTCGTTATAGGACGTCCCCATTATGGCGGAGACGATGTCTAACCACCACCAACTGCTTCAATAACTGCTTCTTGGGATTGGAGATGGTTCGGCCAACTCATCATCTCGGGCCGGGGAAGACTTCTCGAGCTGCCATCTGGAATAACTGACAGGCTTGAAGGACGGTTAAGGGATATGGTAGAAGAGCTGGCACGGAGGAGTACGTGGAAAAAGTGGAAAAGGGCGAGAGTGATACAGAGAGGGGTGCCAACAGGCCATGTAGAGAGGCGTCCGAGATGAAACTACCCCTAGGCGGGAAGCTGAGGTGGAAAGAAGAGGATGCGTGGGTGGCGGACAGAAAGGGAGGCTAAGCGGGCTAGAGGGTGAGCAAAGTGACGGGAGGAGGGTCCACCATGGCTAAGCATAGGGCAGCTATGAAGATGGTGGCTGCACGAGCGCCGTTGATCCGGGCGCTGCGATCGTGGCCGCTGGAGAGTTACATATGAGAGCTCGTACCCCCCCCCTCCGCTTAAAGGTAGAAAGGCAGGGGGGGTCCGACTTGATCTTCATCGCCGTTGATCCGGGCGCGTACATCTGAGCCGTCGAAAAGTTGCACCCCCGAACTCGGACCCCCCCCCCTTGCTTAAATATCGGAAGACGGGGGGGGTCCGACTTTTGCTGTGCACCGTTGATCCGGGCGCGCTTGTCTAGACCGCCCGATCCTGATCGTTGTTTACCACGGGCACGTTGTCGCCTAAAACCTTGGACAAGTGGGTTTTAACCCATTCATTTGATTTCCGACCCCCCTGCAAGAAATATCGCTAACACATTCCAATGCCAATGCCTTGATTCTTTTGACTGCGCTCCTGGTAGTTTCTTCTCTCTTATCTCACACTTCCTGTGAAGTGCTTGTTACAAATTCTAGTTCTAATTCTGTTATTCATGCTTGGAGCTACTGAATGGATTCAATGATTTTCCCTAATTGACTCTCCATTGTTTCTTCTTCTATATGTGTGAGGCCTGACACAGAGTGAAGTGCTCTGGTGACTGCTTCTTTAACTCCCATATGCTTTGTAAGCAATTGTTATTTCTCCTTCTAGATATGTGCTCTATCCTCTGCAAACTTCGCCTGGAGTTCGTAGTTTTCTTATTACACAACATGACGTTGCTCTATGGCTTCCTCCTTTTCTTACTTCAAGGCCTCTGTGGCCTACTCTTTTTCTTCCTGGACACAACGAAGGTGACCCTCGATTGAGTCTGCTAATCTGCATAGTTGGGTAGGCTCATATTCTACGTCCCCTATTGACAATGGTGTAGTAGACACTACGTGATTCAAATAAAGAGCCTGTTGTACCCCTTTGAGCTCCACCTCGATCCTGTCAAACATTGTCTCCTTTTTGGCTTCGCTTCACTACAATATGTCCTCTGAGGTATCTAATACATCGGAAATGATAAATTCAATTTCATCCACCATGAGAAAAGTGTGGAATGGGGGTTTATTGGATTTTGACTTCTACCGCGATGAAGGTTTCTTCGGGGAACCCTTTCTTTTCTTGGATATTTATGTCTCTGTCAGAGGATCTTTAGGTGGTGTTACTTCACCCTACTTCTACTTGTCTTCTACCCCTTCATCCTCTTCTTTGTCTACTTTGTCACCTCCTCCTCCTTCTCATGAATCTGGTGTAGTGTCTTTTGATGCGTTTCTCAATTCATGTACCTCTTCCTTCTTTTTCTTCCTATTGTTGTTGGGTGCATCATATTATTCACGAGTGACTACAAGACTTTCGATGAGGTCGAGGTCGGTCAATTCTTCCTGGTCAACTGGTACAAGGAACTCTGTAGGCCATTCCTTGGTTATTTCTTACATGTCCTCCTCTATGAGTTTGTAATAGAACTGGAGCTCTTCTTTGTGTTCCTCTCTGCACACAGTGATATAGATGAGATGCCTATCTAAACAAAACTTTTCAAGTGGCCTGAACTAATGTAGTGTATTTGGTGTCATGATAGGGAAAGATTCAATGGCCATCTTCAGCTACATATATTAGGTGTGGAACACCACGTTTGACTACCATTGTTTTTCCATGTCACTCTAATACCAAAGCATAGTGAACTTCATATCTAGTTGTTCGAACGACTCAATTTCAGGGAAGGTCACTCCTTCCAACATCTCCCAAGCAATGAAGGAAATGGGGATCATCAGCCAGCTAAAATGAAACTCATAGCCCTGATCCTGAGCTTCACGACAGTCTTTCTCTAAATGGTTGATGAGGTAGCTCACCCAGTTCATTTGCAGTCCTTCAATGCATTTTCCTGCGAGGTCGACGAAAAACCTTGTGACCTGCATCGACCTATTCTTCCTAATAATCTTACCAGTGATCAATTGGCAAGCTAGCCACAATGCACCATTCTATATGGAGGCTTCCTTATAGCCCCACTTCCCCTTCTCCACATCACCATATGTGTCTTTTATTGTCTGTGCCATGACGTGATTTGCAACCTTCCCTGGGTAAAATTCCTATGGGTCTGGTCCTTGCATGCTCAATCTAGTGATCTGATGGATCAATGTCGGATCTACTGTGATGCACATGTCTAACCATAAGTATCCGCCATGGAAGCATGAAAACAAGAGTTTAACGTACCCGTTAACCTCTTGATGTCTACCGAAGTGTGGGATCTTCATCACATTAATAATGGTGGATCTTGCGATGTCCATAGTCCATAGCTAGGGGATTATCTTCGACTTCTTCCCCATTGTCTTGGTCAAATACTTGTGTGGTGCGAGCATTCCATAGTTTTTTCGATCTCCTAAGTTGAATTCACTCATATTAAGCATCAGAATCCTCTCCAATTATAGTCCTACTATGCGTATTCCCTTCGGGAGGTACACGGTGATCACTGTGTATTCAAAGTCCCTCGGGATGTTGTCACGACTCACCGTACCAGCCAGAGGCGAGATGTAGTTAGGTAGGATTTATGGGATGAGATTCACATTCACCAATTCGTCATGATGCTTGGTTCATTTCTCTGTCTTTGTTCGGGAGGGCCCAAATTGACATGTAGTCGACGAGGATGCTTGCACTCCTCTTGTCGACAAATCTTGTGCTCCTGTAGACATGACCTTCTCAGCCATGAGGTCTATGAGAATCTCTTTGATGGATTTCTCTACTGTGCTAAAGTCACCCGACATACATTCTTGAGATCTGATATCTTAGGTTGGTGAACAAATAATCAAGGTAGCAGAATGGATGGCGAGGTCTCAATAAGCACAACGCGAAAGCAACTAGTTATATGTAGGCTCAAATGATCACAATTGGAAAAAAGTATCCACGGTAAGACATTCGACGAGTTAAATAGATAACATCGTAACAGGTTCTTCCAACGGGTAGGAACTTCTCAATTAATGTAATTCCATCTATTATTACGCAGTCCCAATGGTCCAATGGCGAACGTTCCGGCAATAAATGCGTTTCTAACAGTTCTGGAGCGTCGTTCTAATGATCAGGATGCCTCCAACGGTCATATCTCTTCGTCGCGGTAAATTTCTAGTCTGTGTTGTTCTACTATTCTGGTGAGGTTCAAGTTCTGCAAGCCTTCCTTCTGTGAAGTCCTCTCTGGAACCTCTTGCAATTTTTCTAGCTTTGATTTCTTCTTACTGAGTTTTCTAGCTTTCTTTCCTGTAATTTGCATCTCTGGATTCCTCTTTCCATTCTTGTTCTTATCTCCTCTTGGCATAGTAACTTCACACAAATGAGGGTCTTTCACAGGGTACTAGGGTAATACTTCTTCTCTTACTATTTCTGGAGTAGATGCTCTACTCTCCTGTATGGATAAGTTCCTTAAGTCTTCTTTCATTCTTTCAACTTTGAAAGCTAGGTCTCTGGCCCTTAGTTGCTTCAACTTGTCCTCCTATTCTTCTATTAAGCACATTGTTCTCTTAGCCATGAAATCCCTTAATTCTTTCTTTTTCTGTTCTAGAGCTTCCTCTTCTTCTTTCCTTCGGATTTGATATTTCTCAACCCAAGTCTTTCCTAGCAAAATACCAAAGGGGGTTTTGTTCTCAACAAACTTAATGACCTCGAATTCTTCTTCTGTCGATGATCCATGAGCAATCATAGGTACATGGGCAAGTCTTCCACATATAGTTATCAGTGTTCCTTTAAACAGTCCTATTCCCCCCAGTGAAGGAACCATAGTAGGCTTTCCTAATATTTCCCAAGTACTTTTTTTCATAATGTTCACATGTGTTTCTGCATCCAATACTGATCTGAAAATGAAAATATTTTTCTTGTTGTTCAAAGTATTCATTTCCATAGAAAAAAAATGTGCAAAGTATTTTTTATCAGAGTTTATGAAATTTTTGTGTGAGGGAGTATTGTTTTAGTTTACTGTATAACCATCTTAAATATGTCTAACACAGAAAAATAATTTCACCATAAACACACAACACATGATGAGGTAGTTCACCCCTCCTGGGCTACATCTGTCGGGTCCAAGGCTCCCAATGGGCATGTCCTTGATATATTATCATGCTCAAAATGGTATTACAATGAGAAAAAGGCCTAAACATGCCAAACCAGCTATGAAAATGAATTCAGAATACAGAAAGAAGCTAGAAATGACTCTGTTTTCACCTAAAACAGTGAAGGGTGATCCAATGCAGCTCCTTTTCCCTCAAGGCCCTGATGGCTCATCAAGATTCTCTGACATAAAAATGGTTGAATGACACCTTTTTTGTCTCTGCAACCTGTTACACTTGCTCCATAATGCTGAGAATACCAAAAATCAACCAAAAATTCATCCAAAACCATTTTTTGTAGAAGAAGTTATCCCCAAAACAAGTTCTGTCCCTTTTTCCCAAAAAAACTCCACCAAATCTAGAGTAGCGGGAGTTAGACCTGCTAAAAATGGAAATTGGCGCCAAAAACAATGAACTCCACCCAAAACAATCGGAATCGTTTAGGCTTTATCATTAAGTGTTAGTGGAGTGGTCACATAATCACCGCATAAGTCGTTGGCCTTTATGGTTGACAAACCACGTTGCACACCTATGGCATTTAATGGTTACAACCCGCATACATGTGCTAATGGTACAAGCCGCAATCGTCGGGGTCTATGGGCCATGGTTCTAGGTTCGTGGTCATGTGTATAGGGGGTTGGTCCTTAGGGGCCGGTACCCTTTTTTACCGCCAATCAAACCTTGTATCAAATTTTTAAACAATGTTTTATGTATCAATGGTAAGAACCACCACTAGCTCGGGTGGTTAGGCCTTAGGGTTGCCCTCCGAACGGCCCGCGGTCGAATCCTGCCAACTCCAAAATGATTTTTTCCTCCAAACTTCTTCAATATTGAGGCCACGTGGCGGCCTCCGGGCCTACCACATTTTTTTTTCAAATATATTTATTTATTTATTTTATTATTATTATTATTATTTTAAAATGAAATAGTGGATATTCAAACTTGAATAACTTTCGCATACAGAGTCGGTTTTGAGTGTCATTCACGGAAATAGGATCGTATCGACGAGGCCTATCCAGTCGTTATGACTTCAACCAATTCTGAGCAATTCCAATTTTGAGCATTTTCTTCACTTAGGACATGATCACCTGATCACACCTCCCCATTGGGAAGCTTTTGGACCCCAAAAGCCTTCAATTACCTGTTAAGAATATGAGGGTATAGGTCCCTCACCTTTTCCAATTCAATCGACTTTGCCTTACTCGATTTGTTGCCTTTAAGACCAACCCGAACATAATCAACATTTCCCCTCCTTGAAGTGCATGTCCTCTGTCAAGGATAGCATCCTCTTTCAACTCATCCAAAAATTCCGGCGAGAAATCCTCTATGGATGGAAGCTGAATGTCACTTTCATAATCAACAATTAGAGGAGGTTCATACAAACGTAGATTTTCCACATTAACAACGGAATACATTTCCATGTATGAAGGCAAATCTAATTGAAAAGCATTATTTCCAACTTGTTTAAGGATCTTGAATGGACCATAATGAATAGGCTTCAGCTTTTTACCTTCTCCTTGCATTCTTTCCTTACTAATATGCAGACATACCTCCTCACCTTCTTGAAACTTATGATCAATTATGTGCTTATCATGCCTCTCCTTGTACTTGCCTTGACTTTTTTCAAGTTGTTCTTGAACTTGCTGATGTATGAGCTGAATTCTTTCAATGAACATGTGAGATTTGTCAATGTCACTATGACCATCAATGGCCACATCCTTCTCAAGAATAAAATCTAAAGGTGATTTAGGCAAATACCCAAAACAAGCTTCAAAAGGTGATGTATTTGTAGAAGAGTGCTTGGCCTGGTTGTAAGCATGATAAATGTAATGCAAATGTTCATCCCAAACCTTGGGATGCTTGTTGCAATAACCTCTCAAAATATGTACAATGGTTTTGTTCACTACCTTTGTTTGGCCATTTGTTTGCGGATGGAAAGCATTACTCTTCTTTAACTTGGTGTCCATCATATTCCATAAATTGGACCGAAAATTCCCCACAAATCTGGAACCCCTGTCACTAACAATAGAAGTAGGCAAGCCATAATGAACCCATACATGTTGAAAATATAAATCAATAGTTTGTTCAGCAGTTATAGTTTTCTTACATGGCATAAGAATACACATCTTGTTGAAACGATCAACTACTACATAAAGATAATCATGTTGCTTTCTAGATAATGGCAGCCCTCCAACAAAATCCATAGAAACACTTTCCCATGGTTTAGAAGGTACCGAAAATGGCATATATAAACCAAGCTTCCTATTACTAGGCTTGCTTGTAGCACATAATGAACAACCTCTAATGAAATGTGAAACACTATCTACAGAGTGAGGCCAATAAAAATACCTCTGTAAATGTGCCACTGTTTTGCTTACCCCGAAATGTCCAACTATGAGAGAAGAATGAGCTTCTCTCATGATGCTTAGTCTCTCCCCTTGTGGTATACATAACTTGCCCAAATGAAACAGCAAATTATTATGCAAATGATAATCATTCTCCTCAACATGATTTCCTTCACTCAAGTTAGTATATGCATCCTTAAAATCAACATCTGAAGCATATTGTTCTATGTAACTTGCATGTACAATAGAATCAATCTTAAGCAAAGTACTAGCACAAATAATAGACCTTGAATGCATATCAACAACCTTGTTGTAAATACCTTTCTTGTACCTTATTACCAAGTGAAATTGTTGTAGGAAGCCCATCCATCTGAAATGACATGACTGTTTCAATTTACTTTGCGATTGCAAGTATTGTAATGGCTGATGGTTGGTATGAACAATGGTTTCTTTTCCCATCAAATAGTGTTTCCATTTTTTGACACTTTGAACCAACGCATACAACTCTTTATCATATGTAGGATCATTCACAACAACACCATTAAATGTCTCAGAATGAAATTCAACAGGCTTACCATGTTGTAAGAGAACTACACCCATGGCGTAATCACTAGCATCTGTCTGAATCTCGAATGACTGTCTCAAGTCCGGTAATGCAAGGACTGGAGCTGAACTTAACTTCTCTTTCAAAGACTCAAAAGCTTTATGTTGCTTGCCTCCCCCTTGGAAATCACGCTTCACACTAGTCACTGCATGCATAGGAGTTGCTATGGAAGAGAAGTTAGAAATAAACTTCCTCCAATACTAAGCTGCACCCAAAAAACTTCTTACCTCTGTGATGGATTTGGGACTAGGCCAATTCACAATGGCTTCTACTTTGGAAGGATCAATTCTCAAAGCACCTCCTCCTACTATGTGTCCCAAATAAACCAAATAAGTTTTTCCAAATTCACACTTTGACATTTTAAGAAATAACTGATTTTTCTTCAAAATATCAAGAACTTTCTTAACATGCATGACATGCTATTCTCTAGTCTTGCTGAAAATTAAAATGTCATCTAAGAAGACAATAACGAAATAATCAAGAAAAGGAAATAATACATCATCCATTACCCGCATGAAAGTTGCAGGTGCATTGCATAAACCAAACGGCATAACAAGCCACTCAAAGAGTCCTTGTTTGGTTTTAAATGTTGTCTTCCAAATGTCACTTTCTGCAATTATAACTTGATGATAACCACTACGTATGTCTAACTTAGTGAAATATTTAGCATCTTTCAATTGATCCAACAAATCATCTATTCTTGGAAGTGGGTAACGATTCTTTACCATTATTTTGTTCAAAGCCCTGAAGTCCACACACATGCACCAAGTTCCATCTTTTTTTGGAATCAACACTATTGATGACCCACATGGCGAAGCACTTGGTCTTATGAATCCTTTGTCCAACAAGTCTTTAATTTGCCTCTTGATTTCATCATTCTCCATGATAGACAAGTGGTACATGCCGATGTTAGGAAGAGGACAATCTTGATGTAGATGGATTTCATGCTGAATCTCCCTTTTAGGAGATAAACCTGTCAGTTCCTAAAAAATCTCATGTTGTGCATCAACTACATCATATAAATCTGATTTAATCTTGGAATCAAAATTTTCAAAGGCCTCATGATTCACATCAACCTTGGGCTTAATCATAAGAAGTACAAAACTCTTACTAGAATTTGCTAGCATTTTTACCTGTCCCGCATTTACCATCACTATATTTTCCTTCTTGCGATGTGATCTGACAATGAACTCCTTGCCATCTTTAAAGAGATGATATTTGTTTTCATGGCGATAGAAGATCGCTTTCCTGTCAAATAAGTAAGGACTTCCCAAAACAATTCCTGAAATATCAAGCGACACCACATCAAGTTCAACTGTGTCAATAAAGTGTGCAGTTATGGCGAATCACAATATGCATTTTCTTGAGACTTGTAAGTTTGCATCCTTGCATATCCACCCAAGTGGATAAGGTTTTGGATGTGGAATGGTCTCTAGTTTAAGTTGTTTGACCAATTCTTCTGATATGAGATTTTCTTGTGACCCACTGTCAAACAGTGTGTCAATTTTAGTATGTTTTGAGACTACCCTCACATGGAACAATTCAATTCTTTCTTCCTCATTAGGAGCTTGTACATGACAGTTTGAAGTACTAGTGCTTGGCTTAGTTTCAATTTCCTTTCCCTTCATACTTTTCAAACCCATGGCTGCAATTTTGGTTTCATCCCCTGAATCATCACCTAAATCTTGAGATGTACTTGTAGTAGCTACAGTTTTCTTCTTTCCCTTATTTTTGTTAAACTGATTTCTTTTTTCAGGATGTAATTTCCAACAGTTTTTTTCTTCATGGCCCTCTTTTGAACAATGTTTACAAATGAATTTTTCACCCTCTTGTTTGATAGATGCATTCTTTTTGCCTTTTCCCTTAAAGGTTTTGTGCTTGTTCTTCCCTTTGAAAGCCTTGTTTCTACCCTCATCAAAAGTGTTTTTCCCTCTAGCCTCTAAATGCGTAGCTTGTACACAAACTTCATCTAGACTAGTAGGATTAAACATGAGGATAGTATGTTTAAGGTAACTGTGCAAACCACCTATATATTTCGGCAAAGTATCTTGACTTTGTAAGTCTACCCCTAATAAGAGTGTTCTTCTCCTAAATTCTTGGGTATAGTCTTGTACATTTTGTCCCTTAATCTCTCTAAAGTTTTTCCAATTCATTATAGCCTTTTGTAGATGAGCTAATGGATAAAATTGCTTCTTGATTGTGTTAACTCTCAAAAACGCACCAGCATTTTTGAAGGAAATATGCCTAATATTGTAGGGAAATTTTTACTAGCTTCCCTAGCTCCAAATACAAATATGATTATACCATTGGAAATATTACGATCTGTAGATGTCTATCGACTATTGGAACGTGCAAAACGGATATTCTATGGCTGAGAAAATTGATTTTTCCTAAAGGCAGTTTTTTTCTGAAAATTCTGACTTTCGGTGGTTAAATTACCCAGGAATTGTTCCAGTCAACCACCGAAAGTCTGTGTGTCCAGAATTCGAATAATTTTTTGCACAGGTCAGGGATTTTTGATATGAAAAGGTTTGGAACCTTTTCCAATGCATGTCTAATGAATTATTAGACTTAGTTCAGCAGTCATTTTTGATATATGATGAAGAAAGGAATTATTTCAAAGGTATATGGACAATTTCATTTGAATTAAAAAGCAGAGTATTTTGCCACATCAGCCAGCTCGACTTGGTCTCCATGGGAGAAGGATCTTTTAGCCTTGGAAGGATGATCTACACTGCACCAACAGTCAACAGAGGAAAATCAGGGATTGACCTCCTTTTGAGGAAGTATCCCACTTCTTTTGCAACAGATTTTTACTTACTATTTTTAGTTGATTTGATCCATGTTTTGAGGATCTGAAAACTGTTTGTAAAGGCTATAAATCCTAGGAACTCAGTTTGATGCGGGGTTCGATTTTGGATAGATTAATTGGCTATTGTACTCAGACTTTTTATGTTAATACAGATCACATGTTCCTTCCAATTTTGATTGTCAGCTTTCCATCTTTCTTCTGCATTATTATCTGCGTTGTCAAGCTTTGAATGGCTGCTATCCCATTGTTTATCTCATAGCCTGATAATAAGTCTCTTGATTGTCTCTTAGACCCTACATTGTACTGGTTTAGTTACAATCTTTTCTCCACCCACTTTAAAAGTTATATGTTGATTAATCAATCTTTGAGAGCACTGTCTATTTGTTTATCATTTTCATGTTTGAATGCCATAAGCTGTATTGAGTTGTCCCATTGATCCACCTTTACAAAATACAAAAACATTCATTTATTAAGTTACCAAGCACCTTTGGTCTGCAACCACAAAGGGTTTCTTGGAGTGATAACAAAATGGTGTCGTTGCCGGGGAGCGAGTTCAGAAGCTTATCTTCCTGGGAAAAATGACAAGCAGATCTATTTCTTGATGATAGACAAGGAATAGACACTATCAAGTTGTAATCATCTATCTGGCGACTCCATGAAGGACGGATTCAGTGGTGACTCCACGATATTCAAATGTCAAAAGCGTTTGTTGCTCTTTTGGCTCGGAGGTTTGCACCTCTTGACTTCT
This sequence comes from Picea engelmannii, assembly GCA_009831015.1. NCBI lineage: Eukaryota > Viridiplantae > Streptophyta > Pinopsida > Pinales > Pinaceae > Picea > Picea engelmannii. Next base: position 23,235 of record ML847844.1, on the reverse strand, counting down.
CTTCAGTTCCTGGTTTCCCACATCCAGTACCTAATATGTC
>ML847844.1:0-15794 GCA_009831015.1 Picea engelmannii | reverse complement strand
AGTCTTCCAAATGATCCTGGAAATGCTTGGCTCTTCAAAGGAGGACATCCAAAGGATCCCAAGACTTTCACAGATTGGATGAGGACAACTCATGTCAATGTTTGCTGACATTGAACCATTCCACAAAGCTGCAAAAGGCACATCAACTTTGGCGGGGCTGAATATATATAGACAACTACATTTGTGCACTGTTTTTGTTGAATACCATATCTGCATTTGGCTGTGGCTTACTGGCATCTGGGGTTGGCATTGGCTACTGGATCTGTGGCTTTACAAATATCTGTTACCATTCATTTTTATCCTCCTTTTGCATATGTAACTTTTCTTGCAGGTCTTTTCCGGGAAGAAGATTTACACTTGAAGGATGTCTACTATTCTAAGCTGAAGGATTTTTTGGGAAACTGCTGCAATGGAGTGCAAGACTGGATTGCACGTATTGACCATATAATGAGCAACATGAGAAGTGAATTCTGAGTATCTTCACATGTTAGGGAAATAAAATAGGATAAATCAATTAGTCACCAAGAAAATTAAGTGCAGAACAGAGCAGAGGGATATTCTTTTTGCACAGGTAATCGAGATTCATCAAGTTTTGATTTTTGGGTAAGTTTCTGTTTTCGGTAGTTTAGGCGAGCCTGTGTGTGTGCTCATTAACCACCGAAAGGGGTTGAATGACTCCATGGCCCAATAATAAAAGCACAAGGTCTGCTAGGTTCTTGAACACCTCACAGGGAGATATCCATCCCAGTTGGAGCCAAATGTTAACTCTCAAAAACGCACCAGCATTTTTGAAGGAAATATTCCTAATCTTGTATGGAAATTTTGACTAGCTTCCCTAGCTCCAAATCCAAATCTTATTATACCATTGGAAATATTACAATCTGTAGATGTCGATCGACTATTGGAACGTGCAAAACGGATATTCTATGGCTGAGAAAATTGATTTTTCCTAAAGGCAGTTTTTTCTGAAAATTCTGACTTTCGGTGGTTAAATTACCCAGGAATTGTTCCAGTCAACCACCAAAAGTCTGTGTGTCCAGAATTCGAATAAGTTTCTGCACAGGTCAGGGATTTTTGCATGAAAAGGTTTGGAACCTTTTCCAATGCATGTCTAATGAATTATCAGACTTAGTTCAACAGACATTTTTGATATATGATGAAGAAAGGAATTATTTCAAAGGTATATGGACAATTTCATTTGAATTAAAAAGCAGAGTATTTTTCCACATCAGCCAGCTCGACTTGGTCTCCATGGGAGAAGGATCTTTTAGCCTTGGAAGGATTCTCTACACTGCACCAACAGTCAACAGAGGAAAATCAGGGATTGACCTCCTTTTGAGGAAGTATCCCACTTCTTTTGCAATAGATATTTACTTACTATTTTTAGTTGATTTGATCCATGTTTTGAGGATCTGAAAACTGTTTGTAAAGGCTATAAAGCCTAGGAACTCAGTTTGATACGGGGTTCGATTTTGGATAGAGTAATTGGCTATTGTACTCAGAATTTTTATGTTAATACAGATCATAGGTTCCTTCCAATTTTGATTGTCAGCTTTCCATCTTTCTTCTGCATTATTATCTGCGTTGTCAAGCTTTGAATGGCTGTTGTCCCATTGTTTAGCTCATAGCCTGATAATAAGTCTCTTGATTGTCTCTTAGACCCTACATTGTACTGGTTTAGTTACAATCTTTTCTCCACCCACTTTAAAAGTTATCTACTGATTAATCAATCTTTGAGAGCACTGTCTATTTGTTTATCATTTTCATGTTTGAATGCCATAAGCTGTATTGAGTTGTCCCATTGATCCACCTTTACAAAATACAAAAACATTCATTTCTTAAGTTACCAAGCACCTTTGGTCTGCAACCACAAAGGGTTTCTTGAAGTGATAACAGATTGCAGTAATAAATTCAGTCCATGATAAAGTAATCTTACCATGTTTCTTAATTTCATCCTTGGTCTTGGCTTCCCACCATACCAATGTTACTCCATCCATTCTTAGTGAGGCTAGTTGTATCTTGGTGTCGTCGTCATGAAGGTTTTGAATCCTTAAATAAACTTCCAATTGTCTGATCCAATTGTCAAGTTTTTCTGCATTGACTTTACCATTAAACATAGGCAATTCAAATTTGACATCAAGCTTTAAAAAAGGATTTTTACCAGTGGTTTTCAACTTATGAGATTGATTTACCGAAGTCGAGGAAGACGATGTAGAGGAAGAGGAAGAAGATTACTGCTTTCCATCCGAAAACAGATGGCCAAACAGAGGTAGTGAACAGAACCATTGTACATCTTTTGAGAGGTTATTGTAGCAAGCATCCCAAGCTTTGGGATGAGCATTTGCATTACATTCAACATGCTTACAACCGGGCCAAGAACTCTTCTACAAATACTTCACCTTTTGAAGATTGTTTTGGGTATTTGCCTATATCACCTTTAGATTTTATTCTTGAGAAGGATGTGGCAATTGATGTTCATAGTGACATTGACAAAGCTCACATGTTCATTGAAAGAATTCAGCTCATACATCAGCAAGTTCAAGAACAGCTTGAAAAAAGTCAAGGCAAGTACAAGGAGAGGCATGATAAGCACATAATTGATCATAAGTTTCAAGAAGGTGACGAGGTATGGCTGCATATTAGTAAGGAAAGAATGTAAGGAGAAGGTAAAAAGATGAAGCCTATTCGTTATGGTCCATTCAAGATCCTTAAACAAGTTGGAAATAATGCTTTTCAATTAGATTTGCCTTCATACATGCAAATGTATTCCGTTGTGAATGTGGAAAATCTACGTTTGTATGAACCTCCTATAATTTTTTATTATGAAAGTGACATTCAGCTTCCATCCATAGAGGATTTCTTGCTAGAATTTTTGTATGATTTGAAAGAGGATGCTATCCTTGACAGAAGGACACGCACTTCAAGGAGGGGAAATGTTGATTATGTTCAGGTTGGTCTTAAAGGCAGCAAACCGAGTAAGGAAAATTGGATTGAATTGGAAAAGGTGAGGGACCTGTTTTTATCAGACTAATCGGTAGGTGCGGACACTAACAGATCTCCCTAGATCCACCTGGATCTAGAAAAAAACAGGACAGGACATGACTTTTTCCCTAAGTTTTGACCATTGAATCAACTAGTAGGAAGGAACAAGTAACATACCTTTATATCGCTTCCTAGGGTCTCTGTTGCTCCTGCTTCACTCCAGTGCTCTCGTGAGTTCAAGACCAAGACAACAAAAAAAAAACAAAGTGAATATATCACAATATATTCAACTGTCAACCTATGTGTATGATAAAGGAATTACACAATAAAGTGGAAATAGCTTTATGGGAAAGGGACATGCCACTGTATCATATTAATTGAAAGTAAAGATTATAACCTGAGCCTTGATGTCGCAAACTTCCTTTCGATGGCTCTTGGATCCAACACACACACTTGCTCAATCCTTGTGTGAAGAAGATCAAATCCTCTTGATAGACTTGCTAGAGTCTCCAAGTTGTTGTTCAAGCTAAGTCCTTCACACAATTCTTTCACCAATTCTCCAATGAATCTTGCTTAACCTTTTCCATGAGAATTCCCTCAATATATAGGAGAGAATGAATTAGTTACTTGGATAAGAATGATCCCAAAATATCAGGGAATCTAGTACATTCGAATGTCAACCCATCCATCTAGAAGATTCCCTTCTAGAAACATCAAGAATTCATCTTTTTCCATGCTTTAGGAAAAGTTCGCACCCTAGATATTCAACACATTGCGAGAATTTCGCACCCTGGCTTAAGGCAGCCTGCGAGAATCAGGCATTCTCGCACCCAAATATATTAGCAGCCTGCGAGAATCAGGCATTCTCGCACCCAAATATATTAGCAACCTGCGAACCTTCTCCAAAAATGAGTTTTCTGGGAAGAGATGAAAGTAACTTTTCTCAGGAGAAAGTTCTTATGGAGAGCCTAAGTACACCATCATCAATACATCATCATGACGACCAAAATCATGGGTAACACCTGTACCCTCATCTTCTTAACAGGTAATTGAAGGCTTTGGGGTCCAAAAGCTTCCCAATGGGGAGGTGTGATTAGGTGATCATGTCCTAAGTGAACAAAATGCTAAAAATTGGAATTTCTCAGAATTGGTTGAAGTCAGAACGAATGGATAGGCCTCATTGATACGATCCTGTGTCCACAAATGGAACTCAAAACTGACTCTGTATGTGAAGTTTATTCAAGTTTGAATATTCACTATTTCATTTAAAAATCATAATATATATATATATATATATATATATATATTTGAAAAAAAAATGTGGTAGGCTCGGAGGCTGCCACGTGGCCTCAAGATTGAAGAAGTTTAGAGGACAAAATCATTTTGGAGTTGGCAGGATTCGATTGCAGGTCAATTGGAGGGCAGCCCCAAGGCCTAACTGCCCGGGCTAGTGGTGGTTCTTACCATTGATAGGAAAATATTGTTTAAAAATTTGATACAAGGTTTGATTGGCGGTAAAAAAGGGGACCAACCCCTAAGGACCAACCCCCTATACATGGGACCACGAGCTCAGAACCATGGCCCATAGACCTTGACGGTTGTGGTTTGTATAGTTAGCACATGTACGTGGTTTGTAATCGTTAAATGCCATGGGTGTGCAACATGGTTTGTCAACCATAAAGGCCAACGGCTTATGCGGTGATTATGTGACCACTCCACTAACACTTAATGCTAAAGCCTAAATGATTTCGATTGTTTTGGATGGAGTCTGTTTTTTTTTGCGCCAATTGCCATTTTTAGCAGGCCTAACTCTCGCTACTCCAGATTTGGTGGAGTTGTTTTGGGAAAAAGGGATAGAACTTGTTTTGGGGATAACTTCTTCTACAGAAAACGATTTTGGATGAATTTTTGGTCGATTTTGGGTATTCTTAGCATTATGGAGCGACTGGAATAGGTTGCAGAGACAATAGAGATGTCGTTCAACCATTTTTATGTCAGAGAGGCTTGAGGAGCCATCAGGGCCTTAAGGGAAAAGGAGCTGCATTGGATCACCCTTCACTGTTTTAGTTGAAAACAAAGTCATTTATAGCTTCTTTCTGTATTCTGAATTCGTTTTCACAACTGGTTTGGCCTGTTTAGGAATTTTTCTCATTGTAATACCATTTTGAACATGATAATATATCAAGGACATGCCCATTGGGAGCCTTGGACCCGACATATGTAGCCCAGGAGGGGTGAACTGCCTCATCATGTGTTGTGTGTTTATGGTGAAGTTATTTTGTTGTGTTAGACAGATTTAAGATGGTTATACAGTAAACTAAAACAATACTCCCTCACACAAAAATTTCATAAACTCTAATAAAAAATACTTTGCACATTTTTTTTCTATGGAAATGAATACTTTGAACAACAAGGCAAATATTTTCATTTTCAGATAAGATGGTACACTGTCTATGTCAAAGTCTCCTATTCTTGTTTCTATGCACTCTTTCTATTTTAAGATCTATGATAACTTGATGTCTCTGTGATCATTCAGTGTTTCTTTCATCTGCAATAATATAGCCTTTTACTCTTTCTGGTTCTATATTATATTCTTAGTCTCTTGGCCTTCCTCGGTGTTTTCTTGTCTCATATTCATTTTTTCAACTTTAGCAATCATTCTAGGGAAATCCAAAACTTCATGTCCAGTAGCTTTACAAAAAAGGAAAATAGGACTTCTACCAAGACATTCCTTAGCAAGATGTCTCAGTCTTCTACAACTATAACAAAGAGTCAATCATCTCTTTCTCTTAAACGATCCCCAACCTTTCTTGTACTGCGCACTGGGATCCTAGTGCTGGACCTGCAAAAAATATTTTTTGGGATCCTGCATCCACTTGTTAGTCCGACAATTATTTCTATGCATAGGAATAACATATATTTCACTATTTTTATCACATTTATTCATATCATATCTTCTTTCTTCGAGTTGTGCCCTAGTTTTCAGACTAGGAACAAATCTATTAAGCATACCTAGATCCATTCTTTTGAAGAAAATTTTTTCACTTATCTTACCTTTATCAGAGCACAAAGATTTAAGATCTTACCTCTTTTCTTCAGATCAGACTTCTTTTCTTAGCACGGAGCTTCGCAAGTCAAGTAGAATACTGCACACTACAACAATAGATCTACGTACAAAGATTTCTCTTTTCCTTAGTTCCTTGCAATCACAGTTTCAGATCTCGGCAATAGAACCATTTGTTGGCACAGGGGAAGACCCAGGGTTCAATGCTACAACAATGCACCAACAAAACCCTAACTACCGACCCTTTTAGCAACACATGCGAAGCAGATGAAGTCTCACCCGAGGTAGAGGTAGGGGGGGTTGCAGGACTCAAGTGTATGCAACCTAGATAGGACACAGATCTATGATTACAGTACTTAACAGAGCACTTAGCAGTTAACATTCATTAGCATTTAACCCTTATTCACATCACAGTTAAAACCCTAATTATAGAGCAATGTAATATTCAACAAATCTAACACATCCAAGCACTTAGCACATAGAAATAGAGTTGTTCTAGCATTCATTAACATTACTAAAAACTAAGATACTATATCAAATGCCTCTAACATACATAAAGATGACAACACTAAGCATAAATCACATCAATCACACAAAGAAACCATAAAACATGATATACGTGGTTCACCCCTAGCATGGGGCTACGTCCACCAACTCTTTGTCTTCTTTATTATCTTCTATCAATCTCCTTACATGTAGAGAGCCTCAAACCCAACTCCACATAGGACAGGAGATCTACGTGCACCTCGCCAAATCCTCCTTCCCTGATCTTGGCACAACACAAAGCCTTTGTTACAACCAATTTCACTTAGCCATGCAAGTTCTCAATACACAATATGCACAGAGCTAACTCAATCACATAGATATAATCGCTTACATCACTTGCACTTAGCACAATGCAACACTTAGCACCACATACCTCTTAGATCTAGTGTGTTTCTTACATCGCCTAGATATATATTTATACATTACAAAAGGGCCTAAGCATGGGTAAGACCCATGGGTCGACATCCCATACCCGTTACATAAACCCTAATCCCAAAAATCCCACAAAAGGGGGTGAGATCTCGCGATCTTCGCTTCGCCTGGTGCTTCGTCTTTGACCAACCTGTCGAAGTCCCAAAATTGGTCAAACATGACCAACATTTCCACAAAACTTGGTCAAGGGCCAACAATCACCTTACTCATTTTTTCCCTGCTACTGTTGTGGTACAAGAAGCGTGGTCCTTGCCTGGGGGCCCTTCAGGTTCTGAGTCATCTTTGGTTTTCAAAAATTCTAGTCCTTCTTTGGTTGATACAATGGTCATGTTGATACAATCATAGGTTGACACCCCTCTTATTTTAGGGTATGATGCATCTCTTGACCTTGTTGTCTCGCATCCTATTCAACCAGCGATCGTATCGATGCAATCTTCGATCGACACCACTCATGTTTTGGGGGATGATGCATATGTTGACCTTGTTGTCTCATGTTTTATTCAACCAATGGTTGAAGAAGTGGTCGTGCCAATGAAATATTTTGTTGATCCCACTCTTCTCTTGGAGAGTGACAAGTCTAAGGAAGTGACATTGTTGATGCAATCTTCGATCAATCCCACTCTTCTTTTGGAGGGTGATTCATCTTTCGACCACATCCTTAGAATTTCTAGTCATGTACCTTTTCAACAAGGGATCATTCCACTCTCTTTGACTATGCTCCCTCCAAGTCCTAGGGTGGTTTCCTTTTATTGGAATGATCATGTAGATATTCGACTTCCTTCTTCTACACCCTTCCAGATAAGGGGCATTCTTTGATATATTGCAGAAAAGGTAACCTCTGCAAGTATTTTATCCTCCTCGACTTGGAAAGATTTGGGTTTTCCCAAGCTTGTGTCAGTTATCTCTGAGTTGTTGATTTTCCAAAGAAGTATTACACGAGATCCCTGGCCTCCCCCATGGTAGGCTACTTAGAATAGCTCCCATGAGTCTGGTTTAAGATCTTTTTCGACTCTCTCAAAAAGTGAAAATATTTTCAAGTGAACTTGTCTCTTTCACACTCGTAAATTGGATTTTAAAGGACGTCTATTTGGTGTAGGTTTGACCCTTTTTCATACCAAGTAGACTGAATATATGAAAAAGGAAATTCTTTGGATTTAAGTTGTAATTGCATCTCATCCTCTCGCTTGCAATATTGATCCTATTGTTGGTTCTCACTTTTTCATTATAATCCTATTATCTCCAGCAGTTTGCATCATCAACCAAGTAGAGCCTTGTTTATATCCTTTGCAGCTTGACACCCTACACCCCAAGAGGAAGTATTCCCCCAAGTGTCCATATCTTGTATGCACCTCCTTGCATTGAGCATAGGTATGTTCCATTGTTGGAACTAGTTTCCTACTCGTGACACTCATTTCCTCATCTGTATCATAGCATTCATTTGACTATGAAAAGAAAGAAAAAGACAGGAGGAAAAAGAGCATTATCTTATGTTGGTAGCAGTTGTGTAACATTTGAACATAGCACAAACTATTGATTCCACTTGTCATCAAAATTTTGGGTTTATCATGACCTTAAGAAGTTGATCTCGTTACTGAGATTTTACTCCCATGTCTGGTTACTCTTCTAGTCCCTATGGAGATTTTCATTGGTGCCTCCTGGATCACAAAGTTTCATCATTGAGTCTATACTTCTAGAGTCATCCATATGTCTCATGCTCTTTTTCAAAGGATGTCTATCATCATGTGTCATCCATTTCTCAAAACTCTTGATTTTTCATGTCGACCATACCCTCAGTGTGTCTCAGAGTTACATGAATTTGTAGTCCTACCATGCACCCTGGTCCTACTTTCCTCATGGGTAGGTAACCTTGAACCCAACAGTCGACATCTCATTGGTCCCTGACTGGGGGGTTTCCCTTGTGTTCGACGATAAGAAATATATTCACACATTGGGATTTTTTCAGTGTATTGGATGTCATTAGCCTTATTGGTGGTTTTCTCACCTTTTTCGGTAGTTTTCCTTATTGGTTTTTATTCAAGGGGTATTTTTTATGCATTGCTTGCATATAGTGCATGTGGAATATGCACAGGGTTGTTGTTTCATGAACATGTTCTTCATCCGAGTTCCTCCAAATCATAAAGCTCCTTCTTTGTACCTTGTGTTGAATGATGAAAGATTCCTTAATGCTCTCCTTTCAGTGGTTCTCCTTCCATCGACTTCAACCCATCTATTCTAGAAAAAATACCTAGAGTATTATGAGTACCTAGAGGCTTGTAGTCATCAGTGGTGGGTTCTCTCACCATCGACATTTTGGAATACAACAATGTCTCCCGATTGATGGATTCTTCAAGTGTTTGACCTCAACACCTTTATTCACACTTGTAAGAATCTACTCGGTGCCTTCATACCTACTTTCATTATCGGTAGGTTGTCTTGTGTTTATTAACAGTATACCTTAATGACTGGTAATCAAACGAAGTATCATTGTGTTCGACCTCAACTCCTTTATTCACATGATGTAGACTTGCACCTTTGGCAGATCGTGTAGAAGAATTGAATACATTGGTTCCTAGTCGCAACTTTCCTGAGTTGTTTCTATCATTCATTAGACCAGTACCTATATGAATTCAATGATCATGGGAGATCATATTGTACTCCATTGTATATAGATATCTTCAGATGGATTTTGAGACTGGTTTTCACTGGGCCTTGTTCGTGACTATGACAACTGATGGAATGTATCTACTTTTGTATTTCCTATTCATGGCCATGAACAGTTGTTTGGTATATTTCCACATGGATCTGCAGTGTAATTCAAATTTGCATCCATGTGTGCAAAGTCATTACAGATTGTAATATTCTTATGAGCAACTAGATCATCGAGTTGGGTCTCCATTACTCCACTTCTTGGAATTATAATGTATTTCGGCCATTGCATATACTCCTCTGACCTCACACATTAGGGGACATCTGTTATAGAAGTATTTTCCTCACCCCATGAAAACTTGGTCAGAAGGCATTTTTTCCACATATACATGCCCTAACAACTATACAACATGTGTATATGCAAGTTGCACCATTACATCCTGCGTGCATTGAGTTTTTTTCTCAAAATTAAAAAATGGTGTTGAGTTTCCATGTCACGTCACGAGATACATGATCCTTTACCTTTCATATATTGGAAACGTTCTGACTCGACCCTTCAGTTCCATTTGAAGGCTATAAATGGGCCTTACCCAAGTTATGGATAAGAGGAGAAGAATTCAACTTTGAGAGCAAAGTTACTCTAGAGAAATCATTCACTTCATATTGAGTCTGCATCCCTTTGTCCTTTTAAATCTGAACACATTGTTCAGCCCCCAATATCTTCCCTATTTGATGGAGAACCTCATTTTCTCTCTTATATTATCTCGCCTTTGGTGAAGGATTGAAGTGGTGGAGGCCTAGCTAGAAGGGACTTAGTTTCTCGGTTCCGAATGCGCCGACACAAAAGTTTGTCATTCATACACTTCTGTTGATTACATTTTAATAGAAATACTCTTTTCTCATCCAATTAATATCTTGAAATATTTGAATTGTTATTCCATTGGTGTATTTGTTATGAATATTGATGTATTATGCTATTATATGTGCTAACTTTATATATTATCACCATTTCTAGTGGGAAAACCCCCCCTTTAACTGTATTAGGGTTTAAAATATAGACAGAGTGAATGATCGTCTAAAAGTCAATCTAGTTTCTACTCTACCCAAAACATACCAAAACAAATGAAAAGAAAGCAATAAGAGATAATATCAGTAATTGTATCTTTTATCCCACGTCTGGTGATGATCTCCTCAATATTTGTAGTTCCAAATACAACAAACCTCCTCCCAAGGCTGACCTGCATCCAAAACTAGGCAAACAAGGACTACAAGCATGCTACTTCTATTCATGATTTAGGGTTAGATATCAAATGCTATGTATAAATCAAAGAAAATACACAAAACATCATCATTTGGGATAGGTAAAAGAGATTATTTTATTCATCAAACAAAGACTGAAACTTACAATCTCTGTCGGCCACCATTCCACGAACCTGGTCCAGGCTCCTCTTTACAATGCTCCAAGTGCACCTTCAATAGGCCTCTTCTCTCAATATTTTGATCAGCTCAAGGGAAGGGAACAAATTGAATGGAAGAAGAAGGAGATGAAGAGAGAATGTTGAGGCAATATCTCACAAAAGGTAGAAAAAGCTTGGGCAAGGAAGGGAAGTGAAATTGGGAAGCGTTACACTATTCTTATGCTTGGATGTGAAATGAGACCCCAACACCTCCTTTTAAATGAAAAAAGGATGGTTATTTGGTTGGGTGACAGGCTATAGCAGGTGAATTGGTTGGGAAACCTGTAATATCCCGTGAATTTCACTGAATTCCTTACAATTTTTTAATTTTTGCAACTTTTGCAAGCATACGCGGGTTGTTTAGTGTGAAAAAAGTGTATGTAAGAAGGTTTTCTAGCATTCAACAAGAATATGTATGCGGGATGTAGTGGTGCATGGAGCGTACATGCTCTAAAAAATGGTTTTTTAAGAAGAGATCCTCAGCAGTACTTTGGCAAAATATGCAAGAGGGCCAAGGCCATGTTTATATGCATGAATAAGGAATTTTAGGGATATAACAGATGTCTCATAATGTGTGAGTTCAGAAGAGAAAATGATGCCCGAAATAAATTACAACATCTTCACCAATGTACAGAATCGAGTGAGCCCGGGACCAGAGTTCGGGAGGTGCCATCTGCAAAACAACAATTGTCTCTCTGAGGTGGGAAAACCCATGATCGAGATGAACTAAATCATGTTTGCCAATAAAACACATTGTAGATCCATGTCATATAACTATATAAAGTTTATTTGTAAGCAATACACCGGGGATCTACATCTCAAAATCAGTCGAAGATATACAAATACCGTATTCATCTTCAAGAAGCTAGTGACGCCTGTGGTTGGAGATGAAGTATTCATAGTGTTAGTATCCAGATATAAAATTTTAAATTTTCTCTTTGTTGCAGGAATGGGGTTATTCCCGTAGCATCAAGAAGTGTTGTTCATGAGCACCAGTATCGTATATGACAGAAATAGTGTTGAACTTTTAACTTGCCTCTTTAGAGAGGAGGTACAGGAAGGTTTTAGTGGCCTTTGCACAGAGTTTTTTTTATTATAAATTTCACCAAAATTTGGTTGCGTCAGAAGGACAATCTCTAGTCCTCGAAACCACACACCTGCAGTCATATAAGACATGAGTTAGTAAATACATGCAACACAAGTCAACGAATTGCATTGGGAGTATTGGCATATATGAACAATTAAAATGCCCTTATCCTCTTGCAAGTGGGGCTATTGCTACAAAGAGAAATAAAATACAATTGCAAATCAAGCCGAGTCCACATGCCTAGCCATGAGTCAAACTCAAATCAACGTAAAGTGCAAAGCAGCACCGAGCCTTTTTCCATATGACTCATCGATCATAGTCTAGGGTATTGGCACATGTATACATTGTGAAGGTTACAAATTGTAGCCTGCATTCAGCAGAAAGGATACATGCAGGGTCTTGTATCCTGATGATAGACATTCTCGCCATTTGGAACATGTCCATTGTTATTTGGATGCTCCTAGTCATCCTTATAGTGAAGTTTCTGGATCGAAATGCCCATACAATAATTGTTCATCGATCATGCCTTGATCATTGGCACTCCGTGAAGGAAGGGTTTGAATTTTCACATTGCTCTACCTGTAAAGATCAGTTTCATCTATGGGTTGAATTACCAGAAGATTACTCCTTGCGTAAACTAAAATTTAGGATCTTTGTTGCACGAGATGTCCTCCTTGTGTTTTTGGCAGTGCAAACAATGATCATTGTCATGGGTGTCATTGCATACTTGATGGACACAAATGGCCAATTCAGAAATTCATTAAGTGCCGGATTCGGAACCTCCAAGGAACGCATCTCTGGCATTGGGATATTGTCTTCAAAATGAGTTTAAAGCATTCGAGAAGGGTTTGATGGGACGACAGAACAGGACACCCACAATTGTTGTTGTTTGGCTCATTTTTCTTTCTTCTATATTTTCTTTGCGGTGGGTGCAAATAGATCCCTTACCTCAACACTTGTGATGGATGCACAATTAGGTACCCAGACACCTTGTGCACCAAGGAGAAACAGGGCTTGACCTTCCAGGTTTGTTTGCAGAGAAGGGTAACTATCAACTCAGTTTGGATCAACAATACTTGGGATCTTTCTACTTCAGGATATTTTTGTTGTGCCACTACTGATAATTCTGCCATTGCTAGAGAGTCAAAATCTTGGAGAAGGTATTGTGGCCATTGCACCATGAAACTATAATCCAAAACCAACAAAAAGGGAACCTAATAAAGGAATTGTTGGACAAAGTAAGGTTAATGATAAGTTCCAGATACTTACAAAAGCAGTCCAATACATTTCATAAGTAAAGTAGTACCAATGTCTTCTCCTAAATACTTAGATCTATTGGAAGGTGATCCTCATAAAAGTGCAGTTTTGGAGATGTGGCATTTTGAAATCCTATAGTGATGCAATCAGGGTTAGGTTTTATCAAAGTTTTTGCAGTTGCCGAGAAATAGAATCGAACGAGATTCAACATATCTTGGGAGATAATTGTGTCCAGTATAAAAAGGCCAAAGATCAATCAAAGAAACAACCTCCAGATTTCAAACATTTTTTCCATATTTTCAGGGATCGAGAGATCTTGTTGAGTTGGAGACAGGGCACCTGGCAGCAGAGAAAATCTACATCAGATCTACATTTCCAAGTTCACATTCCACGTTCTCAGGCAAAGGCTTAATAGTTAGTCAAAAATTCATTTCCAATATTTCGAGAACATGGTTGACAGACTTGAAGGCATAATATCAACAGTCAACCAAAACAGATTCAGTGTTCTAAGGTGGCAGAGTTTTTTGCACACCATTTAGCAGCAGTCCCATATTATTAGCCAACAAACTAAGGGAACGATCTTTTAATTTTACCCAAATTTTAAAGAAAACAACTTCAGTAAACTCCATATTTCCATGGCAAAGAATCTTATCAGTTGATCCATCGATTACCGATTTCCAGGCAGGGTGTTAGTGTTCAAAGGCAGTCAACAAATTTCATTGACAAAGGGAATAAAGTTAGTTTTATTTCCCAACAGTATAGAGATGTAGATAAAAGATTCGATGGAGAAAGATGGCTGGGATGAGTTCAGTTGTCCCAAATTTTTTGCATTGTTTTTAGTTTTGTTATGATTATCTCCTAGCAAATAGGAAGAAGTTGTTTATTGTTTCTTGCTATTTAAGACATCATTTTGTAATCACCAGGGAGCAAGAGAGGCTCGAGAGGGTAAGGCCTGAAGAATAATTTGATTAGTCGGCCTGTGTATGAGAATTGTAAGCCTATGGGTAGTTTTATTAAGCATTCATTTCTGACATTGAACATCCCTGTGAGTTATGCTATCAGATTGTGATTTCTTCGTTTTCCATTATGTTTTTCCCTCTTTCTTGAATAAGTTACAACCATTGAGAATCAATGACTGTCCATAAACAAGAGATTCTTGGGCAGCGAGATTTTTTGTGATCGGCTTGATGTTTGTGTGCTTTGTTCAAGTACCTGTCAAATCCTTTTTGCCGAGAGAATCTTTGTTTGGTGGATGTGCTACTATTTGTCACATTCTTCATTCTTCTATCCATCATTATATAAGTATTTTGTTATATATGCAATTCACTAGCCTTCAATCTAACAGAGTGTTTACTTGACTCTATGCCCAATGGTGATTCACTGATATGCATTTAAGCTTATCCCTTTATTCTTTCTCTTTCACTTTACCTAATCCACCTTTTTTCAAAACCCAAAACACATCCTTATTTATAAAATCATTGTAATAACTAAAGATGTGTTAGATTTGACCCTATAGTAGTCTAGGGGCAACTTCTAGCACTAACATATTTTGGTGTCATTGTCGAGGATGAAGCAACGAAGATATCTTCCCTGGGAGATCGAAAAAGATCAGATCTGCTTCTTGATGGTGAATAGGAAGAGGACATGTGATTTATTGTAGATCTTTCACCATGGTGACTCCACTGGATCCAAGCATGGAAGCCATTCTGGCTCAAAGGTTTGTTTTTTGTGAATTTTCAAATGTCATTGGTTTTCCAAACCCAATTCTTAGTAGAGCTGAATGGGAAGGTATCCTTCCTACGTTTAAAGGCGAAGATTGGGAGGTTCCGGCTAAGCATCTACTAGATTTTCATGAGTTTATTCATGGACGTCAGATTGTGCATGAGGATGTCAAGATCAAGATTTTCAGATACTCGTTGAAGGGAGCATCCCTCGACTGGTGCAGATCGCTTCCAACTTCAAGTATTAATTCGTTGGCAAGTTTTCATGATACTTTCAATATATTTTATAAAGAAAAATTTTCAGCTGAAAGTCTTTTTGAAAACTGTTGTGATGTATTTGAGAAGCATATTCAGCAAAAACTAGAGTTTTCATCTGTTTGCAAGGATGGAAATCATTTTATTAAGGAATATCTTCCATATACCATTGATGATAGGACAAATGATTACATAGTTGTAGATGCATTTGATCTTGTTTTTTATGCACCTACAATTTCTGATTTGAATGGAAAAGCTCATGTTTATGATGAGTATAAAGAACAAGTATTTCCTCAACACATTGTTGATAAAGCTAATACACATAACAATATTGATGAAGGTTATCA
>ML847843.1:23474-34329 GCA_009831015.1 Picea engelmannii | reverse complement strand
TTATGATAATCTTTTATAATTAAATCATTTTGAAACACACTCAAACTCTAATATATCCCATCATTGGATATCGTCCCAACTAATCAATTTAGTTCTTATTGTTTTTTATTTTTTTTCTTACTTAAGACTTGACTATAAACTATATAAAATAATCTTGAAGAATGTACAATAATTATTAGAGGACTAATAACATCCATTTCGAATTTAACAATACCCAACATATGAGTAATCTCATTACTAATACTATTAAGGAAGTTAATAAGAACTTATTATATAATTCTATGTATTGATATCGATACTATTCTTATATCCTTTTTTTTATTAGAAGGAATTTAAGCCTCAAAATCTCTTTACACTTATTCAACACTAAAATCGATTACCATTAACTTTATGAACATAAATTTTGTTCATTTACTTAATCCGTGTTCATAATCATTACACTCAAAATAAAATAGTAATTCCATGACTAAGGTTCTTTCCACATAATCATATACACGTTACTGATTATCACAATAAATATAACTAACAACTAAACTTATATAGAAAATGGTTCAACAAAGCACTCATACAAAATTCAAGTGAAAGCTTAAATTGTATTAACCACTAGTTAAAAAGCATGTATTTTAAATTTTAACACATACAAGTTGGGAGTTAACTAAAGGACGTAGTTACTGTCCTTTAAAGAACTCAATCTAGAGGCATAGAATATGATCAGTAGATCCAACAATTCAGACGCAAAGGTAATGTTATCTTGACTAGAAGAATTTGTATTTGCACCAAGAGGTATCGGATTATAAAATCTGTCTTCGTAACCACTCAACAACTGTAGTGGAAATAAAATACTACAGGGCAACTAAGTTGGGTGTGGAAGTTATTTGTTGAATTATACGTAGGTGTTCAGGTTATAGATAATATATATATTTTATATCAACCGCAACATAACCAAAAAATTATTTAGAAAAATATATTTAGTTTCTAGATATTAAGGATTGAAGATTGTCTAAACTTGTCCACTGAATAAATAGTTAAAGTATTCATAGAATTAAATTCCAGTTGGTGACAGGTGTTGTCTCTATTGATTAAACAGAAAAGGTAAAACTTAATATTTACCCGATACTTTATCTCGTGGTAGCAATGACTGTGCGATTTATGGAGTCAATTCCGAGACTCGGTCCTTTTGCGTCTATGAATTTTCCAAAGGAAATCGTAGTCTCTAGGATTGGAGAGACGATTGCAAAACCACCCTTAACAAAATAATTCTATTGTCATTCAAAGGTTCAAAGAATAATGAATAAAATTAGCTAAGATAATCAGGGTTAAAATTTTGTCTTTACTCTTCAATAAATATCTAAGGATAATGCAGACTCTTTTTATTTTCAATCAACACTTGAAGATGCCAAGGTGACTTAGATAAAATGGTTGTACTACAATGAAAATATCCCAACAACATGGACCACAATGATATCTTAGAACGATGCTCCAATCATCTGTGAGGTGAAGTAGTAATGTGACAAATTATGGTACTCAAGACACGAGCAACATGAGTAAGAGCCATCATCAAACTCAAATTAACAAATGTGCAACAATGGTATCCATTAATTTGTTTTAGAAAGGGTCTACAGTGCAATGACATCACTGTTCAAGGAATAATTTTATATACAAGGCTGGAAATTCCTATTCCCAGTTTTTCTTTGTTAATATCATTTATATAACTTGCCCAACGATTCCATTTAATACCAATTTCTATATTAGCATAACAACCATTTTTTATTATTATTTCTTTTCCAATTTACATAACGCCCAAAATCCATTCTATCCCACATTTGACATCAATGGGGCGTAATTATCCAAGTAGCGATTAAATATAAATACAAGAAATAAAATCTGGAAGTTAAATTGCATTCACTAAACAAGCAGGATAATAAACAAGAAGGATTATATATGATATAGATCTGATAATTAACTTACCGAGCAATCAATTCAAAATAAACCTTTCGCTAAATTTACAATTGCAATATAATCTACAACAATTTTCCAAAATCAAATGTATTACAATGGTATCTAAATTGAATAATGGATTTAGTCAATCGACTAACCCAGTTCTTTACATAGGAAAATAGTCCATACCGATTTAAGCTAAATCATTTTATACACAACATTTAACCAATCGACTCATAACCGTATCGTTATACACTAGAACCAATAACGATATCTACTACTCAATTGTCTTAACACAAGAATAATCAATCGATTATGAACATTTAAAATTTTCAATCCATTAACAATTATCAATGATACATATAATGGCAGTCATAGTTTTACTAATTATGGCTTCCTACCATACATTCAAATCACAGATTAAAAATTTACATTCACAACTTTAACCAGAAATAAATACCGTGACCAAAGATTGATGAATTTGGTGATTGTCCTTGACTTGAAACTTGTGCAAATTTATCCCTTTCACCTGCTAATCCAAGGACTTCATCTGTACCTCACAACCAATCACTAGGGGTACTCTTCTTCCCCCTTATCCCCCCAATCCGCAAAGGGTCCAAACACAAAAACCAACAAACTATAGCTCAAGGCTTGCCTTGCAAGGAAGAGCTTCCACTCTTTCTTCAAGCTTGGTATCCCAACTCTCACAAGTAAAACACAGTCCATAATAATTTTGGCAACATAACCTTACCAAGAATAAGTGAGATTATTTTTCCTTCTACACCATTTGTTTCATAGAAATTTCCTCACTGACACATGTCCTCATGCACAAATAATTAACATTTTAGATTAAATTAATTATGATTATTCAACCACACACTTGTCACACTCTCCCCAAGTTGCACAAGTAATTATCATTTTTATTTTATTTAAAAAGCCAATTTCCCTCACATTCCCCAAGGTGTTCCTATTTTCGCTCTTAGTTGTCCCTTTGTTCCCCAAATTCTCATTTATTGAGTGTCTCCTAACTAGATCTTAGTTGGAGTTGGATTAGGAGTCTTCTTCTAGTTAGACTAGTGGTTGCTTGACTCTAGATACTATTCTATGTGTACACCTATTCTCTCATATTTTATTTTTTTCTATTTTAAAAATCCCTTTTATTAATTTCATGCACACATTTGCATTTATCTAATCTTTAGATTTTACTCACTTTTTCCTAGAATTTGATTTATCTCAATTCTTTTAATTTATTTAATATTTTTAATTAGTCCCTTAATTAAAATTAGACTTAGGCTCAGTCTTATACTTAGGATTATGATTAATAATTTATTGTTTAATTAATTATTTTATTCTAACAAGGTCTAGTCACTTCAATGTTTTCTAGGCCACCTAGATTTATTGACTCGTGTTTTTAATTACGCGACGTTCCCTTCAAGACGCACCTCCGTGCTCCAAGGGTGCCACTCGCCTTTGACTGGTTTTGGAAGTTTGTCTGATCCCTTTGGATTCAACACTACATTCAGTTGACCTTGTGAGAGACTAAGGGATTCTAAGGAATAATGACTCTACCTTATTGTGTGCCCCTTACAATCTTCATGAGCGACTGTCTCAGTCTGCCCTCATGACATCGTGGACCACTCAAACTAGGTAATTATTAACCTATAGTTCGGCCACGGTGGGAGTGCTAGTAGGTTGTGACAAGGACACTGCCAGACCTCTCCCTCAAATGTATGGTTTTTGTGCATGGCCCTCTACTCCTTATGTGAGTTGGATTAGCAAGCACCGTCAAGCCTGCATCCACTGGAAAAAATGATGTCAATAATCAATATATGTAAATCATACTAAACTCAAGCATATGTCACATGTGCGTAAAATGAAATACTTAAAAAAAATACAATCCACTCCCTGACTCAATCCGGGGTCCAAGGAAGTTCATTGATGCCATCAACATCCATAACCTGTCATGTGCCCTGCACACTTAGAAAAACTCATCAATAACATCTGCCAATATATATACATCAATATAAAAATGAGTCACAACACTTCATCATCATCATATATAACCCATATTCGAAATGAAATCATAATATACCATAAGCGGATCACTTACACGCAAGTCTCCTCAAAGAATATGTCAATAAAAGTGTGGTCAGTAGAGCGGGATGTTACATTTAGTCCATGGTTGTGGCTGTAGCAGGTTGTGGTTGTAGCAGGTTGTGGCTAGGGTAAACCCTAGCTGCAACCGACTCCTCTTCATCAACCAAATATTTATCTTCTTTTGTCATACGTTCTCTTAAGACTTTAATTTCACCACTCTCAAAGAATATTTCCTTGACTTTTCCAACTCAATTTCTTTGAAATTTAGATCAGCTATTATTTTAGCCAAATCTTTTGAGGGATATGCAGTTATAAAACCTTTGGACGATGATGCTCCATATTTTAAGATTTGGATCTATTTCTCAAGAAATTTATTTTTCTCATTCAATTGTACTATTGTCCTTTGCAACATGAGAATTTATTTAAGATCATAGTTAAAAGACCATGCTTAATGGAGGAGATAGTAATAAGAAAACGATGTAATATGTGTCCACACTCCAATATGTGCAACTGAAGATGATATGCTAGACCATATTTTATGGAAATTTCATGTGTAACATCTTTGGTTTTAATCCCTGCGAATTATAATGTAATTGTATAAATGTGAATTAGGTTGGTGAGTCAATGTGTTGGGGCAAAGAGATTGTATTGATTTAATGTGGATAGGGGTCGAATTGCATATTATGAACATTGGAATAATTAATGAAAGTAATAATCATTGGTTGCGATACAAAAGGAATGAAGAATGATGGGGGAGCTATGATTCCACAAGAGAGAGGGGTCCAAGGTGGAAGTATTCATGGATATTAATCCAACACACATTCATGAAATTATATTATCATTGTGTATAACCTTCTACTATTGTTGAGTGTTCCCAAATCCAATCATTTAAACTCATGTAAGAGGGTGGGTGTGAGTGGTCACATCCCATAGTTATTGGAGAGCATGGGATGAGGTACTATCATCTTTTGGAAGAGTGAGAGTCAAAAAGCAAGGGAAAATAAGGGAAATTAATATGGAGAGGGGACACAATTTTTACATGTAGTTTTTGGGCAACAAGAGGAGAGTTGAGTTTCCGGAAGAGGACCAACCATGTTGTTCTTGAACACAACCATTATTGGGATGTGGTTGTGCTGGAAAAGAGGCATGTGGTCCTGCAAAATGGGTTGTAAGCATGTAGTGTGTTTTTACTGTGGAAGAAATGACTAAAGAGACTTTTGAAGGCTACAATGAGAAATCTTGAAGAAGCTGAGAGTTCCTAGAGTCCTGAGTTCATAGATTCTTGTCCAACCGAGTGCACTAGGGGCTTTGATAAATGAATGGTACGGCCCGAGGGACTGTGGGAAGTGAAGGGGGTACATTCCTTGGGTAGAGCAGGTTGTGGGGAAAAGAGAGAGTTGTTGGATTGGAACTCTTGTGGGAGTAGAGCCTGGATTTTGGGGTTGTTGTGTGTGGAGAGTGGACAACTAGTGGGTCAAATCTCCTTTTGGACTCATAGCCTCAGCCCGAGAGTGGCTTG
The DNA here is from genome assembly GCA_009831015.1 of Picea engelmannii. Lineage (NCBI taxonomy): Eukaryota > Viridiplantae > Streptophyta > Pinopsida > Pinales > Pinaceae > Picea > Picea engelmannii. Next base: position 28,775 of record ML847843.1, on the reverse strand, counting down.
ATATTGAGAGAAAATGAACATAAGCGCTTATGGCTGGGAGGTTCATCCTTCGTATGAATCCAATTGGTTGACTATTACAAATAATTTTTCATGTTCTATTATTATGTTATTATGTTGTGTAAATGGTTTATATGAATGTTGTGTGTTTGTTTTTTGATTGAATAGTTGCATTCATGTTTAATATATGTTGTTAGATGCATTTAGAATTGTGATATCAGTCAAATGGTAAAATCTATGTGTGATTTGTTGTTGGTAGGCTACAAGAAATTAGTTAGTAGTAAATATTAGTTATTTAATGAGTTTCCACACATAATGTAGCCTCATTTGGAGGTTGGATATGTTACAACATGGTATCAGATCTTCTGGTTCAAACACCTAGCTTGTATGGACCAATAACTAGAGTGAATTGGTGAAATTCTTTGTTGCAGATTTCGGTCTATATGAATTGGTGAGTTGTTCAGGTCATCCAAGAGAAACGACCGATGAATGATGAAGGAAAGAGGGTGATGATGTTTCATGCCACATCAACATCCACGTTTCATTCCATGTTAGCCAATATGACATATCATGATGACGTGTCATTCCACGTTAGCATCGATGTGTCATGCCACATCAATAGTTGTCATGTCAACCCATAAGTGGTTGATGGCCAATGGACAGGTCGACCGAACTAGAGAAGTGTTTGTTAGTCAATGTGAATCATCAATGGCCAGTTTGGATGATTTAGGGATTTGGTACAAGTGGTTACCAAGAGAAATGATCGAGGTTCGATGGGATGATGGTCAGGAATTGACCGAATTAGTGAGGATTTTCATTCACCAATGAAAATCGTCAATGGTCGATGACCGATGGCTAGGTTGGTCAGTTTAGCGTTATGTTGTGAATTGGTTATCAAGAGAATGGGTCAGTGGCCAATGATCGGGCATTATGGATATTTGTAGACAAATTTCATTTGGTAGTGAGAATTTCTAATCTATTGATCGTCGATGGCGCTTGGATCAACGACTCATATTTAAAGGGTTTTTCATAACAATAAAACAATCATTTTTATATGAAAGTTTTTGAACATTTTATATTTTTGAAGGTCATTAACTTGAGGGATGATTTTGAGGCCCTAAACAACATTTTTAGGAAATAAATAACTTAGAGAGAGATTTTCAACTAGCTGATATGTTCATAAGATGGAGCTCAAATGTGAAAGTTAAAACTGAAACAATTAAGGTAAAATTCCAGCACCAATTTACTTCTAGAGGGCATAACTCCTAGCTCAAAAGTCTATTTTGGGAAAAGAGTAGTCTATGGAAACGTTATGAACCATAGAAAACAATTTTGAAGCCATATTTGGAATCTAGGTATCTAAAAATGTGCAGGAAGAGAAAGAAGACACATGTAGCATACAAGGATAGAAATGTAAAATAATCAAAACTTTTGCGGGTTGTAACTAACATTCTGGAGCCTGGTTAAGGGTGAAATTGTGATATATCATTCAAAAGGTATTCATGGAAATGTATGATTGATATTTTTCCAAAATCCCAAAGGAATTGGTGTAGGGAAGAAGGAACAATGATAAAATTGCTAAGTCAAAAGAAAGTGCAAAGAGGAAAAGTTGTCATTTCCATATTGTTGCAAATTTTGATTAGAGCATCAGTTGGAAAATATGAGAGTTGTTGTGAATTTAGTGTTAGCAGTATCATATTTATCATGTAGAAAAGTTTCTTGGTTATCAGTAGATATACCTTTGTAGCTAGACAAAGTTGGTGTTTGAGATTATTTTCACTAAGGAGAAAGGTGCACGAAAGGGGTAAATTGGAAATATTCTATTGCCTATAAAAAAAATTCTCTAAATTGAGCACAAAAGAAGTCATTGGAAAGCTATAAGATAGGATAATCTGGATATCCACTTAGAATTTAGTTTTGAGCCGAATGATTCTCAAGGAAATCATAAAGATGGTTTCTGATGGACTTAAAGGAAACCATTGAGTAGAATGAAGATCACACAGAAAGTATGGAAAGTCAAGATTATTTTTCTTCAACCAGACCTCCTCTATCCAATGGAACAAATTTTTCATTTTGGAAAATTAGAATGAAGACCTACTTGATGTTACTTGGGATGGAAGTTTGGCAAATTGTGGTAGATGGTTATAAAATCCCAACTACTCTTCCAACTGATGAAGTTGGTAAGAAAAATTACTACAATAATGCAATAAATATGAATGTCATTCAAGGAGGACTTGTAGAATTTTTTTTTGTCAAAGTAATAGAGTTGGAATCCATAAAGGAAATATGGGAAAAATTGGTAAACAGTCATGAAGGAGACGAGAAAGTAAAGTTGGCCAAACTTCAAGCTTTCATAATGTAATTTGAAATCCTAAGAATGAGTGAAGATTAAAATGTCGTGGGTTTCTTTCTTAGAGTGGATGATATTGTAAACACTATGAAAGGGCTAGGTGAGAATATTGAAGAAGCTATAGTAGTTCAGAAGGTTTTGAGATCTCTTCCCTCAAGACTCGATGAAAAGTTTTACGCTATAGAATAAATGCATGAACTGATTAAATTGATTATGAATAGGATCCATGAAATTCTAACTATTTATAAGATGAGGATGAGGAAAGAATAGCCAGATCTAAAGGGCACAATCTTCAAGGCATTAGTCAAATCATCAAAATCTCAAGATCATGATTCATTAGAACACTTCTCAGAAGAAGAAGAAGCCAACATTTTAAGGAAACTGAAGAGGGGCTCCGAAAAATATAAAGGTGTGTTACCATTCAAATGCTTTCAATGTGGTAAAGTTGGTAATTTTGCATTAAATGTCCTTTCAAACAAAACAACATTGATGAAAAAGAAATAAAAGGAAAGGATAAAACTAGGGAGAAAATTTCTTATAAAAGGAACATTTTTTATTCAAAGGAGGATAACATCAGCTCTTCAGACATTGAAGAAGAATAATATGAGCCAGATACAACTCTACATGAAAAAAATCTCATGGATCTGGAACAACACAATTATAATCAAGAAAAAATAGACATAGAAGAGTGTGAAGTTGTAGTAGACATGAAAGGAGAACTTATTAGTGCTCTAGAAGAAATCTATCGACTTAAGAAAAAGAATAAACTAAGAAAAGAAAAGTTACGGTTTTATAAAGAAAAAGACAAAGAGATCAACAAAGATATAGTCATATTAAAAATCCATCTAGAAGAAGCCAAACGAAGGGAAGAAATATTTATAAATCAGATAAAAGAAAAAGAGAACATTTGTGACAAACTAGAAGCATAAATAGTTGCCTTGAGAAGGGATCTAGAGAAATCCAAAACTCGAATGAAATTCATAAAAGGATCTAAAAATATGGATAACATTCTCAGCAACCACAGATCACCAGATGACAAGACAGGGCTAGGATATAAGAAAAGTCTGAAAATTGTCAAAGGAGAATCAAGCACCATCATGCCAACTAGTGAGAAACCTACAAGTTATACAGATGATCTCAAGGGTCATATTAACAAGTCAAAATATAATAAGAAGAATTAGTAAAAAAATGGACCAGCCCAACTATGAAGCAAGGAAGCAATATGTGCTTGAATCCTATCAACCTGGCAGACAAAGAGAGATTCCTACAAGTAATTTTTTCATTCCAAGGCATCCAATTTTTTTCTTTGGATAATGTTTCTCTTGTGGAAAATTTGGACATAAGGTTGTGAGGTGATGGAATTTTAAACATAACAGAAATATAGGAATGAAATTCAATAAACCTTGAATGGTTAGGTATCAAAATTCCTTCAATAATGCCTTCTCTCCTCTACTAAATGACCTCGAATGCCACATATGCAACAATTTTGGACACAAGGAAAGTGAATGGAGAAACAAGATGTTGCTTATTTATAAGCAAGATAGACAAGAAGGTTTTACCAAGATTTGGAGGAAGAAAATAAAAACCAAGAAAATTGTGGATTGGCTCTATATGCCAAAAATCAAGAAAATCAATTGTATATTGACAATGGCTGCTCCAATCACATGATAGTAGACAAAAGTAAATTTGAATTCCTAACTAAAGAAAAAGGTGCTAATGTTACCTTTGGAAACAATGTTTCAGCTTGAATTACAGGAAAAAGGAATTGTTGTACTAGATGAAGATAAGAAGGGAAAGACCAAAGCATATCATGTATTGTATGTAGATAGTCTAAAACATAACTTGTTGAGTGTAATTCAAATGTGTTACCAATGACACAATGTTCTCTTTCATTCAAAAGTTTGTAAAGTAATGGATGCAAATATAGGGAAGACTTTTGTAAAGGTATTTAGAACTTCAGGGAAGGTATATGTTCTAGAAGAAGGCAAAGAAAAATGTTGTATTGGTAAAACTGATGAGAGTTGGCTTTGGCACAAAATGCTAGGTCATCTTAGTTTTGATCAGCTTTTTAAGTTGAGAAGAAAGGATGTTGTACGAGATATGCCTAGAATTTACAAACTTGAGAATGTTGTATGCAAGTCATGTCAATTTGGAAAGCATTCAAGAGTTCAATTCAAGGCAATAGAACAGTCCACTAATTGACCTCTTGAGATTATTCATACATATCTTTGTGGCCCCACCAGTACACAATCACCTCGAGGTGAAATATATTTAATTTTGTTGATTGATGACTATACCTGAATGACTTGGGTTGGATTCTTGAAGTAGAAATATGAGGCTTTTGAAAAAATTAAAATCTTCAAAGCACAGGTTGAAAATGAAATGGACTTAAAAATAAATTGCCTCAGATCAGACAGAGGATGAGAATTCACATCTGATGAATTCAACAGTTATTGTGAAAAGCATGGGATCAAGAGACAATTTTCTATTGCCAAAACCCCTCAGCATAATGGAGTAGCAGAAAGGATGAACAAAATAGTTCAAGAAATGGTTAGGGCCATGCTTGATGAATCAGAAGTACCCAAAACCTTTTGGGGAGAATATGTTCAAATTGTTGTTAACATTCTCAATAAAGCGCATTGTTACACACCAAAATGTCACACTTAAGTGTCACACCTATTTACACCTAAGTGTTGCAAGTGTTGTGTTCACCTTACTAAGTGTTGCATGAACTTTGTCAAGTGTCGTATGCACCTTACTAAGTTTCACATGCACTTTACAAAGTGTTGCAACACCTTGACACCATGAAAGAACATTTGTCACAATCCCTAGTCAATGTGGAGGAGAAATTTATCATATGAAGGTCAAAATACTATGTGCACATATATTATTCATTATTATTCAAAAAAGGAAATTAAGTTAGTGTGAGAATCCACCTCACATTTAGTTTCTTA
>ML847843.1:0-22337 GCA_009831015.1 Picea engelmannii | reverse complement strand
AAAACTAAAAAGTAATGAAAGAAAGAGTACATGTATTATAAACATTAAAATGTTTAATATAAAAGCAAATATACCAACTATGAAAAACAACATTGATTCTAACTATCAATAACCTTCAAAACTTTGTTTTAAAAAAATATATAATTTTTTTTTAAACAAGGGCAGCACGCTGGGATGCACTGCCTCCGAAATACCGATCCAAATCTCAAAGACATGGCGCCAATCCAGGGGTTCGTATTAAACCTCGAACAAAGTGAAGGTTGCAATAAGGCTCTAAATGTATGGACCAATAAGATACAAGAAAAATATAACCTTTTTATTATAAAAAAAATATTTTTTTACTCTTTTTTATGTTCAACATAAGGTTTGAGTGAAATTTTTTAAGTCAAAGCAAGAGGCAATACAATAAGATAAGGCAAGTTCATTAAGAATAATATTCATAAATGTAAAAAATATTCTTTAAATTTTCCAAAAAAAAATTATATTCTTTAAGGTATACATACCCTACCCCCTCTAGATTTGAACTTGTGACCTCTTAAGAGGAAACACATGTTCTTAATCATTAGGACCATATACATAAAAATAATTTCGATTTTAAAAACAATTTATCAGCTATAATAATTCCATACATTATTTATAAAAAAATAAAAAAACTTTAAAATAAAATAAAATTACTTATACAAAATCTGAAAGATGCACATCTTTAAAACAAAGCAATATTTATACATACCAAGATATTAAAAAAACCTAAAACAAATTTAAAAAATAGATTATTTATAAGTTTCACGGTGTTCTTTCTATTATGTAAAACACAATTACGTTTGTATATAACAAGAACTTAAACAACATTATAAGTGGAAAATTTTGAAAAAATCTAGACATTAAATATTGAAATAATAATGTTTTACAAATAATAATCTTGTAAAAATATTGAATTAATTAAAAAAAATTGTTCCCAATTCTTTAAAGCAAGAAAATAATCCAATAATCCTGTTATTATAAAAATAATGTGGAAAGTTCAAACTACGACTCTCCTCCGTCGAACGCAATTGCAGCTATTTCTATTGTGTGGGAAACGTTTCTCTTTTTTCGTTCCGTCATCACTCCTGCAGAAAACCTTGGCAATCGACTTCCGTGACATTTCTGTAATCGAGTTCCGCTGTTAAACATGGAGCTCTGCGTACACATGGAGATCGCGAGCTTCTTCACATGACGTATACTCGTATCGATAGCTTCTGCCCACAGAAGGCCAAATCGAAGGCGAAGTCGGATCGTGCGGCTCTGCACTTGCCAAGTGGCAGATATCTAACGCTGGGATCGTGCAGGAACCGTACCATTTTCGTCGTACGGTCGGCTAACCGGTTCGTTCGATTTCCGACATGTGGCAACTATCCAACGAGCATATCATACGGTCAAGACAACACCACGTGGCAACCATCCAACGGGTAGATTCAACAGTTTAGATTTCACCACTTGGTTTGAATCCAACGGTTAGATTGGGCAGTCATGATCTCGTCACGTGGCAGGCATCCGATGGTTAGATCTGGCGGTCGTGATCTCGCCACGTGGCCTGCATTCAATAGCCAGATCCGGTGGCTATTATATCGCCATGTGGCACACATCTGATGGCCCGATCTGGTGGCTGTGATCTCGCCACGTGGCAAGCATTCGACATTTAAATATTTACCACGTGGCATGCATCTGATGACCAAATCCGACGACTCTGATCTTGCCACGTGGCACGCATCTAACGGCGAGATCTGGCTGCTGTGATCTTGCCACGTGGCAAGCATCCGACAACGAGATCCAGTGGCTGCGATTTCGGCACGTGGCATGCATCCCACGGCTAGATCTGGCAGCTACGATATCGCCACGTGGCATGCATCCCACGGTCAGATCAGGTGGCTGGGATCTCGCCACGTGGCACTCATCCCACGACAATATGCGACGGGTCTGATCTTGGCACGTGGCTTGCATCCAACGACTTGATCCAACCGTCTTGATCTCGACACGTGGCATGCATCCAACGCCTAATCCGACCGTCATGATCTCGACACGTGGTACACATCGAATGGCCAGATCCGGTGGCTGGGATCTTGCCACGTGGCTTGTAACGAACGGCTAGATCCGACAGCTTTGAAATTGCCACGTGGCCCGCATCGAACGACCAGATCCAGCGGTTCTGATCACGCCACGTGGCATGCAGCGAACGGTTAAATCCGGCGGCTCTGATCACGAGTGTATAGTTACAATTTACGGGCTCGCGGTATATTGCTGCAATTTATCGGATCGCGGGTCTGGGCCGGCTTGATCCAGGGAGTTTTTCACAGAGATGGACGCATCAACCTTACTTACCCTATTTGCACTGCGAGTTACCCTATTTGCTCTGAAATTGATTGTGCCGCGGATTTCCTCGAAGCCACCTACTAGTGCCGTTTTGGAATTGCAATGGGTGACGGGGTTCTGAATTAATCATCCAAAATTGATTACGAGTGGCATAATCTGGTCAGGGACACCATGATTTCCAAATGATCGATGCATCAAGATCTGTGGTGGTTTCAAATCTCCAAGATTTAAAGTCTGAGTGGGCGGTCTATTATTATACATTTGCAGCGGGAGGAAAATTTGCTTTATTCATTGCAGTTCTGCTGTGCTTCATTCAATAACCACTCGATAGTTTTACGGCAATCTTGAAAGCCCGACGAATTGGTGAGCTCTAACAAAGGTCTATAAGGTCTAAAAAAAAAAGTAGAACATTTAGAGTCCAGATATTAGATATTAATCCTATAATTTTTTTTGGTTCTGTGTTGTCTTTTACATGATCATAGTTGTGTATTAAATATTATATTCAAAAAAACAAATGTAAATTGAAAAATAATTATATTCATTTAAATAATAATAACTTGTGTATTTTCACAATGTATATTTATTATGAAAATATAATTTACGCTGATGTGCTACAAAGATTTTGCACACCAAAGTTTACGCTGATGTGCTACAAAGATTTTACACACCAAAGTCCCCTCCATAAGATGGAGAGTGCCCCTTCTGGAAAAGAAGAAGGCAAGTAGGGCAGACAAGAAACCATCCCATATTGTGTAATGTGGGAATGGGTCTAATTAACCTTTGTGGATTGTTGTATAGATTTTATGACATAACCAAAATAAGGATAATTGTAGTATTGTTTTTTTCAATCCTCCTAGGTTGGATATCTTTCACCTTAGATGTGAAGGAACTTGGAAGGAGATTTGTTGAGTAAGTCACCCACTTCATTAGAGGCACCCTTCTTATATTTAATGACTGAATGAATTGATTGAATGTAAGAAGCCCATTTTAAATGTCTTTGTTCTTGGATTTAAGTTTTGTAATTGAGCTCAAACATGTACTTGTTATATTGGGAAACATTTGTCTCAATATCTAGAAAAGTAAACATTACGATAGAGAAAAGAGCATCCCTCAACTATCAAAATACCTAATTTGCTTTAGGGGCCTAATGAAATGTTTTTGATAGTTGGTTTGATTCAATGGGTGAAAATGTGGGAGCAATGGTGGATGAATTTCCCATAGAAATTCATTCCTCTTAACAAGATCTTGAGATTTATGGCATTGGTGGGAATACGTCACTCCTTCAAAATTGTGACCTTAGCACAATTTGTGTAAGTCCCAATGTCATCAATCAAAAAACCCAAATACTTGATCCAAAATGGATTCAAAAAAGTGAATGGTTGTAAGAATCAATACTCGCAAATGAAATTCAGTAATTAATGAAGGTTAGATCAACTATAAGCACAATGCAAATGTAAAAGTAAATGATACAAAAAAGAGGAAAAACAAAAAAAATGAGATAGAAAATGAAAATAGGAGAGAAAAGACTAAGGAATAGGAAGTGAAAGGTGAAGCTTGTTGGCCTTTCCATTACCCCAACTCTCCCTATTTATTCTTGTAGTTTCCCTCTCAAAGGGTATTTTGGCCAATGAGTAGAGTTTGCACATAGAGCCATGCCTACATTGAGTCAATGTTTTGGCATTTCCGTAGTCAATTCATTCAAGCAAATTTTGTTTATCTCATTCCCATGTATATATGAAGGCACCTCACGTATAAATACATATTTTGTGACTTGTAAAAGCATTGTGTATCGAAATGATACATATGTAATTGCAACACCATTTCATATGTGGTCTAATTATTTATTGTCTCATACATGTTGAATTAATGGTGTGCAAGCTAAATCGAAGTATGATTGTAAACATGTGAAATGTGGATGGATGGGCATTGAATGAGGCATACCAATCCATTGTGAAGGCTCTATGAATGTAATGTCCCTTTCTAAGTAGGAGCTCTAAAGAGGAGGGCTTAGTAGTCTAAACATCCCCTTTTAGACTATAGCCATGAAGAAACAAAGGAAAATGGTCATTTGATGTCATTTCACTAGGGAATGTTATATTTCGAAAATGACATTAAGTGAAAAGTGAGAAAAACTATTTTTAAGTGACTTAAGGAATATAAAGCTAAATATAGAAGTCTCTTAAGTGAAATGAGCTAATTATAGAGGTCAACGAAGAATTAGGGTTGTGAGAGTATATGAAGGAGAAAAACGACCTAATTCCTCATTATTGCGGATTATGATTTGAGAATTGATCTGAGAGGAGAAAACACACAGGTTCGGGTGAATCAATGGAGGATTGTGGATTCCAGGAAGAAGACACTAGTTGATTGGATTCAGTGTTGAGAGACACACCCTAGCCAATTGGGAAATCCATACAGGTTTTCCATTGCTTCATCACAGTTTCGACAACAGTTTCAGTGTGGATTCCAGAGGAGGGAATCAATCATAGAGCAGGTCGATTCACCTGAAGAGGCCTAGTAATATTATCCCTTCAAACTAGTTGAGATCAGGGCAAGGAGATTCCATTGAACCATCCAGAGAAGGTTTCTAAGCATCCTAGCCACTAGGGCGTCATATTCAAGCAGTGAGGGTTTGTAGTGGGTTTATCGACATCAGATATAGTACAGTTTATCATATCTAGTCATCCAGGAAGACATTGAGCTAGATTCCTCCTAACCCATTGGAGGAGGAGGCATGGTGCCTCTATTGAGACAATTTACAGTAGATTCTGACGGTGGAATCATCCAGGGAAACTTATCTAGCCATTTCTAGTAGTAGCAGTGTAACTTTGTGGGTGGAAATAAGGGAAAGAAGGTTTCCAGTCTTGGGGACTTAGAAGATCAGTAGATCCTTCCGACCCAGTTGAGCTTGGAGCAGGGAACATCTAGTGAGTCAGTTTCCATCAGTTTTCGATGGTGGAATATAGCAGAGCCACCTTGCATGCGACGGTTCCTCATGCATGCAACTGTTTTCCACATGCATGTCATCTGACCAGCTTGCATGTCATCTTCCAGGCCTTGCATGGCACCGATATATCATCGCATGTAGTTTCTGGTACTTTTCTAGTTTATATCTTTGCATTTCCAGCATAGATCCATTCATTATCTGATCTATCTAAAACTATTTTATTACTATTTACATGCATGTAGTTGTGAGTGAATTTTTGTACATGCATGTGATTGTTTGTAATTGACTACTTAATCAAAATAACTAAACAATCCATTCTAATCAGACAAACATACATGCAAGATTCACATGAAGCTCTAAACTATTGAAACTCAATCAGAAACCCTTAACCGCATCCAAAATCCCAAAGAGTATTAGTTTCAGTAGAAGATAGTGAGCAATTGAGGTTAATATGTAGATCCACGGATCTAGGGATATTACTGTGGTATTAGAGCTTTAGTCATGCCATCCTGTGACTAAAGTTTCCATTAGTTCAGTAGAGAACCCAAAGGGTTGTGAGAATATAGGTGACAAATTCATCACTTTCAATAGGCACAGAGAGAGGAGAGGACCAAGATCGGATTATCCCCCCTTTCCTCACAGTTTGGAGGAAGAGGAAGAGGCACAACGAGAAGCAGAATGAAGGGAAGAGCATGAGGCAGAGCTTGAGGCAGAGAGGATGATGGGAGACAGATATGAAAGGATAGAAGGCAGTGGAAAAGCACACATGGACCCAGAAGCATCCTTCATGCAGGTTCTTAACAATTTGGTGATTAGTCAGTAGGACATGACTTAGTCTTTGGCACATATGGCAGATAGATTGGCTACAGGGAACACTCAAAGATCCAATGTCCTCCATGCAACATAGGGGAAATCAGGGGTAGGTAGTAGGCCCCATTCTCGTACTCGCAGCTACACATCATCGAGTAGGATTCTCAGTCCACTATTCCCTGGCTTTTAGAGGGAACTTCCAACAACATCACAACAACTAGTAGCACAGAGACCGACCACACAGGAAAAGGATATTGTTGATTACATGAGAGCATATGCATCCCTAGGGCTAGAGTTCCATAATGACATGACTTCAGTAGAGTATTGTGGACTTAGACTCTGGAACCATCCTAGAGATCCTCAGAGGGGAGGACAACAACAACAACAGGGACATAACATGGATTTCATTCAGAAAGTAGGGAAACTCACTATACCCTCTTTCAATGGATTATCCAGATGTACTGCTAGAGCTTGGGTACAAAAACTCGACACATACTACAAGCTCAACCAGATGACAGAAACAAAAGTCATGGGCACGTGCTCAATACTAGCATTGTCAAATTTCACGCTACCATTTGTTCTAGAGTGTGATGCATCAGGAGAGGGGATCGGAGCAGTGTTGATGCAGGGGGGACACCCCATTGTATTTGAGAGTAGGAAGCTCAACCAACCCATTGTATTTGTATTGTATTGTATTGTATTTATGATAAGGAGATGCTTGCAATCATGCATGCTTTGACCAAATTCAAGTAGTACTTGGTGGGAAACAAATTTGTGGTCAAGACATACCATAATAGTTTGAAGTATTTCCTAGAGAAGAAGGATCTCAACGAGTGTCAACAAAAGTGGTTGACAAAGGTCCAGGCCTTTTATTTTGAAATAAAGTATGTCAAGGGGAAGAAAAACATTGTGGCAGACACACTATCTAGGAGACCAACAACTTGTTCCTTGATGGAGATTTCAGTAGATTGGAAATCCCACTTGTGAGTGGAATATTCCAAGTATAAGTTCTCTTGTGAGTTATTGGATGGGCAGGTACAGGAAAATAGGTATAGAGTCATAGACGACATCATATTCTATAAAGACCGAGTCTACCTAGTGCCAGGATCATGTCTCAAAAATAATATTTTGGCAACAGTACATGACTCTCCATTAGCAGGCCATCAGGAGTTCTTCAAAACTTATAGGCAGGTCAGGGAGAGATATACTTGGAAGGGTCTCAAGTAGGATGTGATGAGACATATAAATGAGTGTGTGACTTGTCAGTAGAACAAGTCTGAGCATACACTTCTGGTAGGTTTACTTCAGCCACTTCCCATTCCATAGTAGAAATGGGAAAGTATATCCATGGACTTCATTACAGGCCTACCCAAGGCTTAGGGTAAGGATTGTATTTATGTAGTGGTAAATAGATTGAGCAAGTTTTCACATTTCTTCGCGATTCCTATCGACTATAGATAAGTGCAGGTGGTCGAACTATTCTTCAAAGATATTTTTATACTTCGTGGGTTGCCATAGAGTATAGTATTCAGATTGGTGGGGATACGGTTCATCAACACATTTTGGCAGGAGGTATTCAGATTGGTGGGGATAGAGTTGAAACCCATCACCACTTACCACCCATGGACTGATGGTCATATGGAGATAGTCAACAAGTGGGTAGAGGGGTATTTGAGGAATTATGTGAGTGGACAATAGAGAGTGTGGGTAAGGTGGTTACATCTTGGAGAGAACTGTTACAACACTACCTTCCATATGTCCATAGGTATGACACCATTAAGATCATTATATGGGTATGGTACTCTCACTTTGAATAATCGGGTTTTGGGATACAATCGGGCTCCTAAGGCCAAGGACTGGATAGTATAAATTTAGGATATTCTCAAGGTACTAAAGGAGAATCTACAGATGGCATAGAATCGGAAAAAGGTGAATGCAGACCGACACAGTGTAGAGCATAGCTTTGAGGTAGGGGATCTAGTATTCCTCAGGATGCAACCATACATGCATTCATATTTGAAGAAGAGCGGGGCGAAGAATCTCAATCCCAGTTTCTATGGACCATACAGGGTCATATGCAAGGTAGGCGAAGTGGCCTACGAGCTAGAGCTACTAGAGGGGATTCAGATTCACAATATGTTCCATGTTTCTTGTCTTAAGAAAGTAGTGGACAATTCATCAACACTTCAGAAGAGATTCTTCCATTGGATGAGGAGGGGTAGTTGGAGTTAGTTCCTGAGGATATATTGGAGTTCAAAGAGAGGATGTTGAGGAGCAGGGTCATCAGGGAGTGTTTGGTCAGATGGAGGGGACTTCCAGTAGAGGATGCTACGTGAGAGAGTGAGCAGATTTTGCAACACCCTAGGTTGATGTTGCTTGAGGAAAATAAATATAGGAAAGGGGGGACTATAATGTACCTTTTCGAGCAGGAGCTCCAAAGAGGAGGGATTAGTATTCTAAACATCCCCTTTTAGACTATAGCCATGAATAAATAGGGGAAAAGGGTCATTTGATGTCATTTCACTAGGGAATGTTATATTTCGAAAGTGACATTAAGTGAAAAGTGATAAAAGCTATTTTTAAGTCACTTAAGGAATATAAAGATAAATATAGAAGTCACTTAAGTGAAATGAGATAATTATAGAGGTAAACAAAGAATTAGGGTTGGGAGAGTATATGAAGGAGAAAAATGACCTAATTCTTCATTATTGAGGATTATGATTTGAAAATTGATTTGAGAGGAGAAAACACACAGGTTCAGGCGAATCAACGGAGGATTGTGGATTCTAGGAGCAAGACACCAGTTTATTGGATTCGATGTTGAGAGACACACCCTAGCCAATTGGGAAAGCCATACAAGTTTTCCATTGCTTCATCATAGTTTTAGTAACAGTTCCAGCGTGGATTCCAGAGGAAGGAATCAATCACATATCATGTCGCTTCACCTGAAGAGGCCTAGCGAATCTTAGCCCTTCAAACCTAGTTTATATTAGGGCAAAGCACTTCCATTGAACCATCCAGAGCAGGTTTCTGAGCATCCTATCCACCAAGGCGTCATATTCAAGCAGTGAGGGTTTGCAATGGGTTTACCGATAGTAGAGATAGTACAATTTATCATATCTACTCATTCAGGGAGACATTAAGCTAGATTCCTCCTAACCCGTTGGAGGAGGAGGTAGGGTGCCTCTATTGAGATAGCTTACAACAGATTCTGACATTGGAATAATCCAGGAAAACTTATCCATACATTTATGGCAGTTGCAATGTAACTTTGTGGGTGAAAAGAAGGGAAAGAAGGTCGTTAGCCTTGGGGACTTAGAATATCAGTAGATCCTTCCAATCCAGTTGAGCTTGGAGCAGGCACATCCAGTTAGTCAGTTTCCATCAGTTTCCAACAGTGGAATCCAACAGATCCACCTTGCATGCAGAAGTTCCTCATGCATGCAACAATTTTCCACATGCATGTCATCTGACCATCTTGCATGCCATCTTTCAAGCCTTTCATGGCATCGATCTATCATTGCATGTAGTTTCTGGTACTTTTCTAGTTTATATCTTTTCATTTCCAACATAGATCCATTCATTATCTAATCTATCTAAAACTATTTGAGTGCTATTTACATGCATGCAGTTGTAAGTGAATTTTTGTACATGCATGCAATTGTTTGTAATTGACTACTTAATCAAAATATCTAAACAAGCCATTCTACTAAAAAAAAAAACATGCAAGCTTCACATGAAGCTCAAAACTATTGAAACTCAATGAGAAACCCTTAACCACATCTAGAATCCCAAAGAGTATCAATTTCAATAGCATATAGTTAGCAATTGAGGTTAATATCCAGATCTGCGGATCTAGGGATATTACAATGAACCATATTCCCTTTTATTGTTGAAGCTTCGTCCTTGGCACTCCTTTTACTTGAGAAGACAATGTATATGTATGTGAGTTTTGCATTGTATTAAAATTCTAAGTTGAATCTTGTTCATCCTCATTGTCCATGTGATACACTATCCTTATTGTTTGTTTGGATTTAAGGCTAAAGTAATTGCCTAATTTGTTGTTGGATTGTTGATGATAAGTGTATTTTTGGAGTTAACTTTGTGCATAATAAATTTTGTGGGGTTTTAACACCTAGAATTATAAGACCAAGTAATAATGAGGCATCCGTGTCCACACATTAAACATGCAGGGAATTGGATTTGAACCCTTATTCTTACACAAACAGATTCAAAGGGTGTGTCATTCAATTGGCTCTTGAGAATGGAGCATTACACGCATGAACGAACTCAAGCCTTGAAGCAAAGAAGCACAACCAATCCTCATGTGCTTACTTGGTGATAACAACATGGAAGTTAGCACTCATAATCCTATTTATTATTGGAATCGTTATTTGTTTTTGTTGTGTGTAGGATACACTAAGAATAGAGGCCTTGTAGTCATTCAAAGGATATATATCTCTTCATAATATAGAGAAATATATATTAGAAGTTAATTCTATAGAGGAGCCATGTTGTTGAAGCAAGTGGGATATAATTCCCTCATTTACAGATCATAAGGTATCTAGGCAATTGAATCCCTGACTGTGACGTAGTTGCTAGAACTTTGAAGAGAACATCAACTCAACATGGGTAAGGCAAAGATAAAAAGTTTGGAAAACCTGCAAGAAATCAATTTGCATATTCAAGAAGAGAATAAACACTTGAAGGAGAAGGTTCATATGTTCACTACTACATATTGAAAAAATTGCAACGACTACTTGCGACGAAAGTACTCTTTCGTCACAAAATTCAAGAGAAAAAGTTTGATTTTTCATTTTTGATCTAAATACACCCCATATTCATCGCTCTATCGACGGAACCAAACTTTCGTCTGTGTATTTGTTGCTCTATCAACGGAAGCAAACTTTCATCTGTTTTTCAATTTTGGCAAACTTGTGTTTTCGTCGCAAGAGCGATGCTAACTATTGACCGTTACACTTTTTGATATTATCTATATTGACCATTATACATTTTAACAAAGTCTAAATTGATATATTCAATGTTCATCGCAAGAGCGATGATTTCTGGTTATAACCATTCTCGTCTTCGACAAAGTGACCTAAATATAACAAATAAACATCTCTCCATTTGATAAGTAATCCTAATTAAACAAATAAGGATCTTTCCATAAATTAACAATGGTAATCCTAGTCAATAAAAACATTGTTATGTAATCAAGAGTTTTAAATAACGGTCAAACAAAAACTCTAGTCCAAGACATTTAAATTTCAACTTGGAGTTTTTCTAATCCACCCAAATTCTCAAACAAGAATTTTTTAACTTGAGGTAAACATAGGCAAACTCTTTTTTGAGACATTTTAAAATGTTTCGACCAAGAATTTTAACTCTTATCCAAAAGATTATTTAACTTTCAATCAAGATATTTCAATGATTATTTTCTTGATTGAAACAATAAATATCACATTTCTTCACAATCTTCTTTCCAAAATGTGTTACTCGTCTTCTCATTTTCACCCACTAGTACTTCCCTTGGATGAAGTTGTCCACTTGCACCAATCCCACATCTTCATTGCCCTATCATTATGTTGTTGAAGTTCTATCTCTATATTGCCATCACCTATGGTTACATTGTCAAAATGAGGATGGAAGGAAACCTAAAATGTTGTTAGATAAAACGAACCTAAAGTCAAGTAGGAGTCCAAGGAGAGGATTCAAGGGCACCTATAGTTAAGTTGTCAAAATGAGGATGGAAGGAATCCTAAAAATGTTGTTAGATTAAAGAACCTAAAGTGAAGTAGGAGCCGAAGGAGAGGAATCAAGGTGATCTTTAGCACACTTGAGGTGATATGCTCACATGCCTCTGTAATACTTCTCTTGACTATGTTAATATATAGACCACATTTTCATCCCAAAAAACATTGTCTTCCCTAGTTCATGCCATTCGAAGAAGTAGAGTGATATTGGCAAAGCAACCAACAATATAAGGATTTGTCATTAGTAATAAATAATGGAATTTTAGTTGATTGGTTGTTTTACTTGTTATTATAAGAGTGTTTGGTCACTTGCACACAAACCTATTACTAATAAGTGGTAACAACAGAAATTTGGGTGTTAATTGGGTTTAGTTTTTGATTGGTATCCTCTAAACCAAGATTAATGAAAGGCAAAGATATTTTAAAAATGAGATGAAATTTGGTGAATAAAAATATTTATAAAAAAGTGACGAAATCCATGTTCAAATTTCAGGGACTTCCTTTCGAGAATATAACTATAGCGTGAAGAGAATAAGTCTAAATTATTCCCCATTATCATTATATCAGTGGGAACAGGGGCCAAAACATAGGTGGCCTGAGCATGGATAGAGTCAGAATTTCAGGACTTACCCGACTTATCATTATATCAGTGGGAATAGGGTTCAAAACATAGGTGGCCTAAGCATGGATAGAATTAGAATTTCAGGACTAATTACCTGACTTATCATTATATCAGTGGGAACAGGGGCCAAAACATAGGTGGTCTGAGCATGGATAGAGTCAGAATTTTAGGCCTTACCTGACTTATCATTATATCAATGGGAACAAGGGCCAAAACATAGGTGGCCTGAGCATGGATAGAGTCAGAATTTCGGGACTTACTTGAATGATCATTATATCCATGGGAACAGGGGCCAAAACATAGGTGGCCTGAGCATGGATAGCATAATTTCGGGCCTGCCTGACTTATCATTGTATTAGTGGGAACAAGGGCCAAAACATAGGTGGCCTGAGCATGGGTAGAGTCATAATTTTGGGCCTTACCTGACTTATCATTATATCAGTGGGAACATGGGCCAAAACATAGGTGGCCTGATCATGGATATAGTCAGAATTTCGGGACTTACCTGACTTATCATTATATCAGTGGGAACAGGGGCCAAAACATAGGTGGCCTGAGCATGGATAGAGTCATAATTTTGAGACTTACCTGACTTATCATTATATCAGTGGGAATAGGGGCCAAAACATAGGTGGCATGAGCATGGATAATAGAATTTCAGGCCTTTTCTGACTTATCATTGTATCAGTGGGGACAAGGGCCAAAACATAGGTGGCCTGAGTATGGATAGAGTCATAATTTCAGGCCTTACTCGACTTATCATTATATTAGTGGGAACATGCGCCAAAACATAGGTGGCCTGAGCATGGATAGAGTCATAATTTCAGGACTTACCTGACTTATCATTATAATAGTGGGAACAAGGGCCAAATCATAGGTGGCTTGAGCATGGATAGCAGAATTTCAGGCCTTGCCTGACTTATCATTGTATTAATGGGAATAGGGGCCAAAACATAGGTGGCCTGAGCATGGATAGAGTCAGAATTTCGAGCCTTACTTGACTTATCATTATATCAGTGGGAACAGGGGCCAAAACATAGGCGGCCTAAGCATGGATAGAGTTAGAATTTCGGGACTTACTTGACTTATCATTATATCAGTGGGAACAGGGACCAAAACATAGGTGGCCTAAGCATGGATAGCAGAATTTCGGGCCTTGCCTGACTTATCATTGTATCAGTGGGAACAGGGGCCAAAATATAGGTGGACTGAGCATGGCTAACATAATTTTGGGACTTACCTAACTTATCATTATATCAGTGGGAACAGGGGCCAAAACATAGGTGGCATGAGCATGGATAGAGTTAGAATTTCGGGACTAATTACCTGACTTATCATTATATTAGTGGGAACAGGGGCCAAAACATAGGTGTCCTGAGCATGGATAGAGTCAGAATTTTGGGCCTTACCTGACTTATCATTATAAGTGGAAATAGGGGCCAAAACATAGGTGGCCTGAGCATGGATAGAGTCAGAATTTCAGGACTTACCTGACTTATCATTATATCAGTGGGAACAAGGGCCAAAACATAGGTGGCCTAAGCATGGATAGAATAATTTTAGGCCTTGCTTGACTTATCATTGTATCAGTGGGAACATGGGCCAAAAAATAGGTGGCCTGAGCATGGATAGAGTCAGAATTTTGGGCCTTACCTGACTTATCATTATATCACTGGGAACAGGGGCCAAAACATAGGTGGCCCGAGCATGGATAGAGTCAGAATTTCAGGACTTACCTGACTTATCATTATATCAGTGGGAACAAGGGCCAAAACATAGGTGGCCTGAACATGGATAACAGAATTTCCGGCCTTGCCTGACTTATCATTGTATCAGTGGGAACATGCGCCAAAATATAGGTGGCCTGAGCATGGATAGATTTAGAATTTCGGGCCTTACCTGACTTATCATTATATCAGTGGGAATAGGGACCATAACATAGGTGGCTTGAGCATGGATAGAGTCATAATTTTGGGACTTACTTGACTTATGATCATTATATTAGTGGGAACAAGGGCCAAAACATAGGTGGCCTGAGTATGGATAGAAAATTTTGGGCCTTGCCTGACATATAATGGCCTGACATATCATTATATCAATGGGAATAGGGGCAAAAACATAGGTGGCCTGATCATGGATAGAGTCAGAATTTCAGGCCTTACCTGACTTATCATTATATTAGTGGGAACAGGGGCTAAAACATAGGTGGCCTGAGCATGGATAGAGTTAGAATTTTGGGACTTACATAACTTATCATTATATCAGTGGGAACATGGGCCAAAACATAGGTGGCCCGAGCATGGATAGCAGAGTTTCAGGCCTTGCCTGACTTATCATTGTATCAATGGGAACAAGGGCCAAAACATAGGTGGCTTGAGCATGGATAGAGTCAGAATTTTGGGCCTTACCTGACTTATCATTATATCAGTGGGAACATGGGCCAAAACATAGGTGGCCTGAGCATGGATAGAGTCAGAATTTCGGGACTTACTTGACTTATCATTATATCAGTGGGAACAAGGGCCAAAACATAGGTGGCCTGAGCATGGATAGCATAATTTTGGGCCTTGCCTGACTTATCATTGTATTAGTGGGAATAGGGGCCAAAACATAGGTGGCCTGAGCATGGATAGAGTCGAAATTTTGGGCCTTACCTGACTTATCATTATATCAGTGGGAACAGGGGCCAAAACATAGGTGGCCTTAGCATGGATAGAGTCAGAATTTCGGGCCTTACCTGAATTATCATTATATCAGTGGGAACAGGGGCCAAAACATAGGTGGCCTAAGCATGGATAGAGTCAGAATTTCAGGACTTACCTGACTTATCATTATAATAGTGGGAATAAGGGCCAAACCATAGGTGGCCTAAGCATGGATAGCAGAATTTCGGGCCTTGTCTGACTTATCATTGTATCAGTGGGAACAAGGGCCAAAACATAGGTGGCCTGAGCATGGATAGAGTCAGAATTTTGGGCCTTACTTGACTTATCATTATATCAGTGGGAATAGGGGCAAAAACATAAGTGGCCTGAGCATGGTCAGAGTTAGAATTTCGGGACTTACCTGACTTATCATTATATCAGTGGGAACAAGGACCAAAACATAGGTGGCCTAAGCATGGATAGCATAGTTTCGGGCCTTGCCTGACTTATCATTGTATCATTGGGAACATGGGCCAAAACATAGGTGGCCTGAGTATGGATAGAAGAATTTTGGGACTTACCTGACTTATCATTATATAAGTGGAAACAGGGGCCAAAACATAGGTGGCCTGAGCATGGATAGAGTTAGAATTTTGGGCCTTACTTGACTTATCATTATATCAGTGGGAACAAGGGCCAAAACATAAGTGGCCTGAGCATGGTCAGAGTTAGAATTTCGGGACTTACCTGACTTATCATTATATCAGTGGGAACAAGGACCAAAACATAGGTGGCCTAAGCATGGATAGCATAATTTCGGGCCTTGCCTGACTTATCATTGTATCATTGGGAACATGGGACAAAACATAGGTGGCCTGAGCATGGATAGAAGAATTTTGGGACCTACCTGACTTATCATTATATAAGTGGAAACAGGGGCCAAAACATAGGTGGCCTGAGCATGGATAGAGTTAGAATTTCAGGACTAATTAGCCGACTTATCATTATATCAGTGGGAACATGGGCCAAAACACAGGTGGCCTGAGCATGGATAGAGTCAGAATTTTGGGCCTTACTTGACTTGTCATTATATCAGTGGGAATAGGGGCCAAAACATAGGTGGCCTGATCATGGATAGAGTCAGAATTTCAGGACTTACCTGACTTATCATTATATTAGTGGGAACAGGGGCCAAAACATAGGTGGCCTGAGCATGGATAACAAAATTTCAGTCCTTGCCTGACTTATCATTTTATCAGTGGGAACATAGACCAAAACATAGTTGGCCTGAGCATGGATAGAGTCAGAATTTCGGGCCTTACCTGACTTATCATTATATCAGTGGGAACAGGGGCCAAAACATAGGTGTCTTGAGCATGGATAGAGTCAGAATTTTGGGACTTACCTGACTTATCATTATATCAGTGGGAACAAGGGCCAAAACATATGTGGCCTGAGCATGGATAGGAGAATTTCAGGCCTTGCCTGTCTTATCATTGTATCAGTGGGAACATGGGCCAAAACATAGGTGACCTGAGCATGAATAGAGTCAAAATTTTGGGCCTTACCTGACTTATCATTATATCAGTGGGAGTAGGGACCAAAACATAGGTGGCCTGAGCATGGATAGAGTCAGGATTTTGGGACTTACTTGACTTATGATCATTATATCAGTGGGAACAAGGGCCAAAACATAGGTGGCCTGAGCATGGATAGAATAATTTCAGGCCTTGCCTGACTTATCATTGTATCAGTGGGAACAAGGGACAAAACATAGGTGGCCTAAGCATGGATAGAGTCAGAATTTCAGGCCTTACCTGACTTATCATTATATCAGTGGGAATAGGGGCCAAAACATAGGTGGCCTGAGCATGGATAGAGTTAGAATTTTGGGACTTACCTGAATTATCATTATATCAGTTGGAATAGGGGCCAAAACATAGGTGTCTTGAGCATGGATAGCAAGTTGGGCCTTGCCTGAATTATCATTGTATCAGTGGGAACATGGGTCAAACCATAGGTGGCCTGAGCATGGATAGAGTCAGGATTTTGGGCCTTACCTGACTTATCATTATATCAGTGGGAACATGGGCCAAAACATAGGTGGCCTGAGCATGGATAGAGTCAAAATTTCGGGACTTACGTGAATTATCATTATATCAATGGGAACAAGGGCCAAAACATAGGTGGCCTGAGCATGGATATCATAATTTCGGGCCTTGCCTGACTTATCATTGTATCAGTGGGAACAAGGGCCAAAACATAGGTGGCCTGAGCATGGATAGAGTTAGAATTTTGGGCCTTACCTGACTTATCATTATATCAATGGGAACAAGGGATAAAACATAGGTGGCCTGAGCATGGATACAGTTAGAATTTCGGGCCTTACCTGACTTATCATTATATCAATGGGAACAGGGGCCAAAACATAGGTGGCATGAGCATGGATAGAGTCAGAATTTCGGGACTTACCTGACTTATCATTATATCAGTGGGAACAGGGTCCAAAACATAGGTGGTCTGAGCATGGATAGTAGAATTCCGGGCCTTGCCTGACTTATCATTGTATTAGTGGGAACATGGGCCAAAACATAGGTGGCTTGAGCATGGATAGAGTCAGAATTTTGGGCCTTTCCTGACGTATGCACTGAAATTTGTCATGGATAGAATATTCACATGCCTTAATGATATGGGAGGGTTTTTGGACTCAAATTTGACTCACACACCCACTTTCTTCCATCATCAATTCATCATGTAAACCATAAACCCCAATTTTCTTTCAAAGTACACAATTTGGTTGACACAAGTGTTTTTTTAATTCATATTTTCGATCATGCTGCTTATAAGAAAGTTTTAGAGGATGGTCCTTGGTTTTGGGGAAGAGTGGGGATTTTTATATCTCCTTGATTTCCAAATTTTGATCCTAACTCTATGTCAATTACTAGAATGACACTTTGGGTACACCTCCCAAATTTTCCATTTCATTCTTAATGGTATATTATATCAATTTTTGAGGATATTGAGAATACTTTGGGCAGTTACATAAAAGCAATTTTGGAGATTTATAACGAGATTGTGCACATACACCTACATCTATGTTGAAATAGACATGAGTAAGAGTCTTCCAGATAAAATGACCCTCAAATGAAAGTTTTAGGTGGATTCAGGTATTGAATTATGAGAACACAACATTCAAGTGTTGAATTCATCAACTTACATGGCATCTACATGATATTTATCCCCATGCATGAGCTCATCCTTCAAGGGAAAAGGGACCAAATCCAAATAAAAAAATTGGAATTTTCCTCAGCAATCAATGTCAAATGATGAAGTTTATCTTGCTAAGGAAAATCAACAACCATTGACTTAAACAAAAATTGATAGTCTTCCTAGAAGAGTTGATTGGGGAACCTTGTCCTCCCTCGAAGGATGGAGTAGAGGCCATTGATATTGGGTTTTCCTTCTCAAATATGACAATTGTACCCGATTCCCCTGTAGGGGGAATGCAGCGACTTCATGAAACTAAGATATCTAATTATGATAAGGATATGACATCAAAGTGGTCGTCGTGATATCATACCATGATGATGTTATAGATGCTTAAAAGAAAGGCTATGGTAAACATTCCTTGTATCCTTCATTATTTACTAAAAACACTTACTCTTAGGTTTTTTTCTTCATATATCTATATCAATTAGACTTTCTAAAAATTCATATATGTTTCATGTCCTTGAATCTATGAGGATTTACTCATGCCATGTCACGCGCAAAGCGACAATTGGGAGACCTTACTAGGATGTTAAGCCAAACATGATTCTTCATCCACCCATTTCATTACAATTTCCTACATATCTTGTTGCAAGACCACGTTAAATGACAAAGAGGCTACCCCAATAAGGGAATAGGTTCTAAGTCCCTTCAATTCCCATGAGTGGTATGATAGTTTCTTATTTTAGTAGGAAATTTCCACCCCAATAAATATGCTAGTTCTCTTAGCTCTAAGAAATTGGAGAGTAATAAAATTAATTGTGAGAATATCTATCATGTGCTAGTTGAGTTTGGGGATAATTTGAAGGAAACATAAGAATTGCATGCCCACCAATGAGCTAAATTTAAGGAGAAGGATCGAATCTCACAATTGAAGAAATTATGTTTTGCAACAACTAGTTTCCCAACAGCTAGTTTTCCCAATGTCCTTAAGTTCAAACCCCTTGTTTTCATGGAGGAGTAGGTTCAACTTCTTGCAAAATCCGAGCTATCCAAAAATACAGGGGGGGACTTATTCTCAATCGACTAAGAGAAGCCTTTAGTATAAAGATATGTTATCTCTCTATCTAGTACAATTTCTTTTAAGTTAGGCAAATGTTGTGTTAAGATGTGTTAATATGTCAATGGGATCTTGGTTTGATGGTAAAGTGAGGGGGGTGATATTTCTCTTACTAAATTTCAAATCCTTAATAAACATGTTTTGACCCTCATGGTTGTCTCACCTATGCAAGCCAATGTTCAATTGGGGCTAGCAACATGGCCTCAATAAATGGGTTGTTTGATTTGGTTGGGTCTAGGTGTAAGCTCTAAGAATATTTGGCAAAATACATACACCCTATTCATGGATTTTCAATGATGAGGATCTTTCTATATTGTTGTTTTTCAACAACATTCCATTGTGATACATCTATACCAGGGGAAAGCTGATTTTTAGAACTTTCTATACTAAATTTTCTACATGTAAGAATACATACACCCCACTAGAGGCTTCTTGACCAAAGGGATCTAGACTACATTCATTATATTACTCCCAAATTGGGGACAACCCTACTTTGAGAACCATCTATAGTAAATGTTTTAGTCGCATAACAACGCACCCATGATTTCTTATATATATATATATATATATATATATATATATATATATATATATTAAATAAAAAAACAAAATAAATAAAACATTAAAAAAAATAAAAATAAAACTACATATGCCAAACTATGTATTAAATAAAAAACGAAATATAATAAAACATTAAAAAAATCCCCTTTTTCACATCTAGACTAGGACTAGGGGTTATTTCGACCATATCTGATCGGAGGTCGAGACCAGACCTCTGCACAAGGAAGCTAGCTGGGAGGGGAACATGGGTTTGGTTTTAGTGGTTATCAAGACCACAGAGACTCCCGGTTGCTGAGTATTCACTGGGGGATAGATTTCTTATTCATAGGATGAGTCTACTTGTGGCAACACTATTCCTCTCCAAACTGGGTGCACCTTCATTTGTGTGGGTTTGTATTGCTTGATGGTGGCGTTCTTAACCTAGAGGTCGAGCTTATTGTAACCTGAGCGCTATCATGGTCACAACAGATCATATATCTCTGGCATAATAAAGGAGGTCGAGTTTTCTTAAGAAATTTGTGGGTCTTTATCCCCAACCATTTGATGTGAGTTTGGGAACGCATTACCTGAAGAAAGAAGGGCAGATATCTTGTGGGAATAGATAAACTCCATTGCTGGATGTATTCCAAATTACAAGGGCCGAGTTCTTGTTCATAGAAGACGTATTTTGGGTTCAGAGGAAGAGTTTCCCCTTGCTAGGAAATGACACATTCATTGGGGGTTCGATTTAGCTTGCTGGGGGACGAATATTCATTGTTGGGTCGATTTCTAAGGGAGGAGGAGGCCGTGAGCCTTGTTGGGTGCATTTTACATATAGAGGAAGGCACAAAACTCCTTTGATAGCTCAAATCATGGATAGGAAGGCTATCCCAGGTGGCTGATAGGTGATTCTAATAGTTATTACAACAACAAAAAAGTTCACTTCTCTTGGCAGCTAGACACTCCATCACCATTGTATAACAGG
The DNA here is from genome assembly GCA_009831015.1 of Picea engelmannii. Taxonomy (NCBI): domain Eukaryota; kingdom Viridiplantae; phylum Streptophyta; class Pinopsida; order Pinales; family Pinaceae; genus Picea; species Picea engelmannii. The sequence goes on along the minus strand of ML847843.1, from coordinate 1,359 downwards.
CCCAAATCTGTGAGTATTGTTGCTAATAAACAAGTGTAATTTTTCCACTATGTTTCCCTTATTCAATGATTGTGAGTTTGGTTCCCATTATGTCTGCTGCCATTTATATTTTCTTTGATGAAAGAGAACAATGAGGGCACATGAAATCTATGCCAACCATCTAAAACACTTCAAGAATCCATCTAAAATACCATAACAACAAATTGGGTAGTCAAACAGTGTGAAATAGGCTACAGTCCAAGTGTTTGTCAAAAATCCACACTCAGGAATTCATATAAAATTGCTACAATAGTGAGTAAATTCATAACAACCTCTATAAACATTTCAGTGGCAAATTGTTTGACGAAAGGCCAACACAGTAAAACCAAGAAAAATACCAAAAATAATTGAGTGAGAATTTTACAGTTTTAAATGCACACAAAGCTCTTCATTAATACATTGCTCATTTAGGAAATAAGGATCGGTATCCATATTGGCCATTCCTCATAGCTTTATTCTCATCTAGTATAATCTTTGAACACCCCTACACTCATAATTGAATTTTTCTGACATTGACTATTCTTTTACTAGAATCCCAATAGTCTCATATTTTTAACAAGCTGGGTGACAACAACAACAAGGCAGAGAGATTGCTACATGAACCTAGATGTGAAGGATTTCTACATAGCAGTTGCGTTGGGTTGAGATAGTTCAGGTGCTGGTTGGAGGATTTTTCCATTTCATTATTTGGATATGCTCCTTGGTTATGAGAGAATGATGAATAATTTCTTAGATCTAAGTCGTTCCAAGGGTACAATTTTGATTTTTGTGATTGTATACATCATTTTGCATTCTTTTGAGAGATCTAGTGTGTATCAATCTACTGATGCTAGTTTGAGCTATTTTTTTGCCAATACCTACTATTGTATTATTTTGGAGATATTTTGGCATTCCTTGGTGTTGATGTGGTGTTGGGATGGAATTTGGTGCAAAATATTCATTGTTGGACGAATTTAATGTCTACATATGGTACCCATGCATAAGATTTGAGGCCATACCTTTTATCTCTATAGTATATATGGTGAAGTCTCCTAGATATAAGGTTGGAAGAGTAGTTGGGCTCAAAATGTGGTGAACCCTTTTAAGAAAATTTGATAACTCATGTAAAGGATGCTAACAGCTCCTCATAGTCAAAAAGGAGCATTTACCTTACCAAAAAATACAAATGGAAAAGAACAGGGCAACCAATTGGTATCTTTCATAGTGTAGAAAGTTATTGTGTGCAAATATTTTCTTGTCTTTATTGTCATTATGATAATATTTGACAATGTCAACTTCGATATTCTTTATTTTCTTGAACTTCCATATTTGGAGCATTAA
>WSFP011355488.1:0-34284 GCA_009831015.1 Picea engelmannii | reverse complement strand
TGGAAATCTTAAATTCAGATGCCGTTTCATCCATTCATAAATTCAATAATAAGTGTCTCCTTATGCCTTCAACTATTTGAAGCCAAATTTATGCATTTGAATTATTTGAACCCAAATTTAAAACCCATTTCAAACACTTCAATCAGTTACTATGTGGAGTAAAATAATGAATTTGGTGGGGTAGTAACCTAAGAGGGGAAGGAAGCCTGCAGGGCTGCACGGAGCATTGGAATAAACGCCAGCAGAATTCGTATTGATAGTACCTGCCTGCATGTTTGGTGGTCCAATCTGCTCATGCCGCGGCTGGTGGCTTTAAAGCGAGAAAAATAAATTGGTCTTAATGACAATGATTTCCTGAATCCCGAGGCGAGTCTGAGTGTCTGTCACCGGCCAACCTCGTTTCATTTCTCGCCGATCTCTCTCACGCGGTCTCTGGCCATTTGTCATCTTTATCTTTCCCATCCTCTGCCGTTTCAGCATACTTTTTGTGAAGGCGGGATTGTTTATTGGTCGTTTCCAAGGCGGTCGCTGCTGCCATGGCCAGGCCGCCTTGTGTGCATATCATGCAGCAATATCAAACGAATGAATAAATTTTGAAGTCCACCCCGACCGCAAACGAAACCAACTGGCGACCAGATAAATCGATCGGCCCGATTTTGCCTACACTCATTCGATCCATAAATCATTATGGGATAACGAGAGGATTGCTATGATGATTTTTAAAATGAGAATAAACCTAAGTCAACTTGTTATCATTTTCGAGAACCATACATAAATTAGTATAAATTGTGTCTCCCTTTTATCCTGCATGCATTGAAACCGTTTGGGCATATTAGAATGAACAAAGCCAAAAAGAATATAGTATGCTAACATTCCTCCACAGATGTGATTTTATCGTCTAATGAAAAACTATTAGCACCAGTGGCCGATTTGGCTGATTGATTTATCTGTTCTTTTTAGAGAGTTGATATTCAATATTATGGAAATTTGAATGTGCTCACAAATAATTATTGGAACCTAGTGTCTTTTACCTTTCTTTCCCCACATTGGAACATTACTAATTTTATGTTTTCAATAACATTGAGAATGCAACATGCATTCAGACATGAAAAATTAGTGGAAACATTGTGTTTTTACCTTTTGTTCCAACGATGGTATTACTAATTATATTCTAATAAGCAGTGGAATCATAATGTCTTCTACATTTTTGTCCAAAATGGCAATACTAATTATTAGTAATTATCTTTTTAATAAGATACAAACTATTCATTTAGACAAGAAAAGGTAATGAAATTGTTGAATGGATACACAACTCCTACATTTTTCATATATAATATATCACCAGAGATCCCTTAAATTACTGTAAAATTATGTTATATCACTGGAGATCCTTTAAATTACTGTAAAATTATATTATTTTTCATGGTATGATATATTATATGTAAAATGTAAGGTGGAGTTGTGTATTTATTCATCAATATTTTATTTATATATAATAAAAATTATTTGAAAAGTTTAATAGTTAATTCATCTATTTTAAAGGATTATTTTTTTTAAATATGTTGGAAATAGAAAAAAAACTTGTCTCAAATCATTAAATTTTTTCGTAATTTATTGATTATTTTTTCAAAATATTATTTTTTTATGGTATGATAATTTATATGTAAAATGTAAGGTGGAGTTGTGTATTTATTCAACAATATTTTATTTATATATATAATAAAAATTATTTTAAAAGTTTAATAGTTAATTCATCTATTTTAAAGAATCATTTTTTTTAAAATATGTTGGAAATAGAAAAATAACTTGTCTCAAATCATTAAATCTCTTTCAAAATTTATTAATTATTTTTTCAAAGTATTAATTATAAATGGAAAATTTTCAAATTAATAAATCTATTTTTATATAAAAAAATTATAATTTAATAAATTTAAGTTTAAGATAAATATTTACATTTAATATGATTTTTTTAATATTAAAAATAAGATATTATTAAATAAAATCTTATATAGTTTAATATTATGTCTCACAACATTACTAAAGGACCTTTGGTTTTATGGAATTATGAATGTGTGAGAGTATATGAAAGTCTAATATAATGTTAATATAATGTTGGGATGAATAGGTGTTTTTTTTACATTGCACATACTTTGGAATTGGGGAAATTGATACACTTTCAAAGAACTTGGGAAGGAAAAGTAATTAACTATAGAACATATAAACCTTTCAAATTAATAGATTTAATTTTATGAAAACTTTTTATAATTTAATAAATCTAAGTTTGAGATAAATCTTTACATTTAATATGATTTTTTAATATTAAAAACAATATATTATCAAATAAATCTTAAATATAGTTTAATATTGTGTCCCCAATATTACCAAAGGACTTGGTTTTATGGAATTATGAATGTGTGAAAAATAAACGAAAGTCTAGTGTTAAGATGTTTAGATGGTTAGGTGTGTTTTTCACATTGAATTGAGAAAATTGACACACTTCCAAAGAAAAGTGACTAACTATAACACATATAAATCTTTCAAATTAATAGATTAATTTTTATATAAACTTTTTATAATTGAATAAACCTAAGTTTAAGATAAATCTTTACATTTAATATAATGTTTTTAATATTAAAAATAGCATGTTATCAAATAAAATCTTAAATATAGTTAAATATTATGCCCCACAACACTACACTAGTAAAGGACTTTGGTTTTAAGGAATTATGAATGTGTGAATAATATATGAATAGGTGTGTGTTTTACATTGTACATACTTTGGAATTGGAAAAATTGACACACTCCCAAAGAAAGAACTTGGGAGAGAAAAGTGACTAACTATAGAACATAAAGAGTTCAAATGATTTGTGATTTTATGGAATGATGAATATGTTTAAAATACTTGAAAGTCTAGTATTGGATGGTTAGGTGTGAGTTTTTCAATGTTATTTATATTTCTCAATGACAAAATTGATACACTACCAAGGAAATTGAGAAGAAAAAGTGACTAATTATAGAACACCAAGATTTCAACATGGAATAGTGATAAAGTCTTAAAAAAATATAGAAATTAACATTGAGAGTTCATGCATCCACAATGACCCAATGTCTCAAGATTTGCAAGTATAAATATGTATTGATAAATATCATAGGTGAGAGAGAATGACCATAAACATATCCTTCCATACATTGTAAGATGCATGGTTTGGGGTTGGAAAAAAAAAAAAAAAACAATATGATCACAATATATTAATGTGGCTAAGCTATTTTTAAAAATGTAACAACATATGGGAGAAAGTTAGGGAGGGTTCATCTATAGCCCCAATGGAAATTAGATTCTGAAGTTTGCTTGGGGTCTTAGGTACAACTCAAATAGTCATGCAGAAATCGGTTGTATATATGGAGATGAAATTGAAAAGAGGAAACAAAACTTCGAGTGTCATTGTCATTGGTGACTCGGAACTTGTCACCAAAGGCTTGTGAAAGATCAACAAAAACTCTCAATCAAGTCTTCAAATAATATACCACATGATAAATATTTAGGAGAAAAAATTTCAATCGGTTGACTGCTTCCACATTTTTCAAAGGAAGAATGGGGAGGCTGACCTCCTAACCAAGAATGCTAGAAAATTGGAACAAGGAACTCTAAGGGTAAATGGTGTTCCCTTAATGCAATTTTCACAATAATTCAATGTTTAAAAAAAAATTATAAAAAAAAATTGAGCAAAAAAAGGTTTTTAGGGGGTGATGTGACCTCTCTCCCCCTCAACATTGAACCTCATGATTTCCTCAAATTTGTTATTTCATCTAGATCAAGTCTCGTCTCATCCCCTCAAGTACCATACTCCACTTGGCACATGCTTCCTCCCTCGTACGTGTCAAGTTTTCAAGCCCCTCAAGCTCATCACCTCATTGCATTTGGGATTTTCCCTTAACTCGACATCACTTTGGGCAACATGTCTCCTCTCAGGTTCTCTTGTTCATGTTTGCATGGGATTTAGGCTACATCCATTGGGTTTTGATCAAAGCTACCATCACTCATTGTCACCCACATCCTTAGTTACTCAATCACTTGTGTGTGCACACATGGGTGCCCTTCTCTAGTAATTATATTTTGATGAACGCAGGGTTATGTGCATACTTTGTAATTTGCATGGAAGATGTTCTTCTCTCTGCCATTTCTAGTTTCCCATTTTCCATTTTAGTCAATTTCTCTTTTGAAACTCAGTCATCTATAGCTCACCTCCCCTCATTTGGTGAGACAATCAACCTCTATGCCATTGTAACAACTGTGAAATGGAAGAGATATGAAGGGGAATTTGAAGCTCCAACAATAAGAGCTAGAAACTCTGCATGAGTCACACACTCAGATGGAATAGAAATTTAGGACAAAGAAGACAAAAGAGACAAGGAGCTTTCCATCGTTCTTAGGAAAGTAAATTGGAATTTTAAACAAATCCACTCTCTTGGAAAGGAAATCCACTAATAGCACCTAGGAAGCCATTTATAGCATGAAACAACTCCTTCTAAAGATTCAGATGCCTCCTATGAAGTAATTCAACCTATGCAACAACAACTAGAGCATACCAAACATAAAGATCTTCAAGCAGTGGTGGATATTTCCATGAAACTTAATTAAATCAAGTTTTATGCAATTTAAATTTATGTTTTTGTTGAATTCTTATGTTAGAATATATACATGGAAGGATGGAAGCATTTTTGTAATAATTGTAGTAGACATAAGTGAGCTAAGTACAATTTTACTCTTTGTTTTGCTAGAATTTCCTAGACATAATAAAAATTTTCACTCTCATACTATTTTAGCTTAGCTACAACCCCATTTATAATACAAACTACCTGTTTTTGTTAAAAAATAAATAAATGTAACAACAAATGAACAAAAATATTAGGTTTATTAAATGGAGTGTGAAAGTGTATTAATAATTAGGCATGGATTATGCAAAAATGGTTGATTAGAAAATAGGAATATAGGGTATGTTAATGTGTGTTAACTTTAGAATTATACAAGTATCCATTAACATAGTATTTCAAACTAATAAACATAGGAATAATAATATATGGATATTTATAGATAAATGAACAACCATGACAATCCAAATCAAATAAGTAAAAATTGTTTAGTTGTATAGTTTTTTTCATTGGTATAAGGAGCTAAAAATTTGGGTTGATATGACTTGTAAATTGTCATGGATTTTCCACTGGAACAATTCATCACAAAAAATTGGTACAATATTCCAAAATATCTTATTATGCAGTGTTTTACTTTAGATTTTATATTAATATTAGTAGCTTAGTGCAAAAAATATTGAAATAATCTAAAAGTAAAATGAAAGAAATGAACACAAGATGTACTCTAGGAAAACCCAATACATGGAAAACGTAAATAAAAGGTGAGGCATATGCCTTGCTCTTTTCTTCTTAGTAATGAAATGCAAACACGGAGAAAGGGGCACTCACTATGGAGTTGCCATGGACATTTTGGCTAGTATAGATACTACATGATCTTATACTTACTCTATTCTAGTCCAATGTACCACTCCCAAATCCTCTACTCGACTATGGAACAATAACAATACAATAGGAATGGAACTCCTTCCTTTCCTACCAACTCATTATTTAGCATGGTCTAATATCCATCTAGGGTTAGGGTTAGGAGTTTTGCATGCCTCAACTCTCAATTCGCGTTAGGTTTTTTCACTCTCTAGAACATTCTTTAAAGTCCACACATGACTAGCTCCACATGTGTGAGTAATCTAGGCTAATGTGGTATCCACCTGGTATCATGGTGGTCAAATTACCAGAGGCATAACTTATGTCCATAAATTACTAGCTCCACTGATGATTTATGTGGATTGATGTGGCATCCACTTAGTATCATGGTTGATCTATAAACTGCCATGGATATTCCACTAGAATAGCTCATCACAACATAACTTATAATATTATGAAATCTTAGAATATGCAGACTAATTTTCCTTACATCCTATATTAATTAACTACTAGCTTTGCTTGAATTTATGAAAATAACTGAATATGAAAATGAAAGAATGGGAAAAAATATGCACACTATCCACACAATCGAAAAAAATATGTATCCTAGGAAACCCAATACAAGAGAAAACCCATCTAAAAGGTGAGGCCTATGCTCTTCTCTCTTTTCATTAGTTAAGGAAAGCAAGTACAAAGACTCACTATGGAGTTTTCTTTGACAACGTGGCATGAAAAGTTGCTATAGAACCTCCCACCTCCTCTGTTATCTATAAAAATACCACTCCTTGGATGCTCTTCTTAACTATGGAACAAATACAATACAAAATAATGGAACCCTTTACCCTCCTAATAGCTCGGTATTTGACATAGACTGATATACATCTAGGGTTAGGATTTTGAATTCCTCAACCCTCAATTAGTCATTTGGTTTGGACCTTCTAAAATCTCCTTGAAATTTCACGTGTGGCTAGCCCCATATGTGTGAGTAATGGGGACTGATGTGGCATCCACTTGTACTATGGTTCTCAAAAAGGTAGGTCAACTTGCAAGAGGCATACTTTTTCATACAATCTCTGATTGAGGCATTTTACACATCATTGGAAGGGTTTCATAATGTAGAACACTGTGAAGGGTGTGCAGAAAAGTTTCAAACACTGTGTCGCCCCAAAATGTCCTTTAATGCCTCAAAATGTCTCCAGAAGGCCTCAGACCCCAATTTTTCTAATTGGGACCTACCACTAAAATTTCCTTGTAAGCGATTTCTACAATTGTTTCCACCCAGAAAGTACCAATATAGATGAAAAATTGTATGATGATTCAATCCAGATCATACCTCCCCATTTAGGGAGGATTTTGTTCCCCAAAATATTTACTCAATGAGGTGAGGAATTTTTTTCATGTGCCTTCTCCCTTGAGTACCATTTTTATTTTCCTCAAACTTGTCCTTTCAACCCAATCTTCCAAAGGTCAAGTTTCCCTTGTCTTGTAGTTCTAGACTTCCTCTACAAAATCATGTCTTCTAGCAAATCTTCATGAGTATCTAGTGCTAGGTCCTCTATGGTAGGTAGGCCCTGCTCCACCTCTTGATCCAACATGGAAGAATCATAGAGTTTTAAATTGTCCACATTCACTACCAAGTAAATGTGCATGTATGGGGGTAGAAAGAGTTTGTAGGAATTATCTCCCACCTTTCCAATATCTCAAAAGGTCCATACCATAGAGCTTTGATATTCTTACCAGGTCCATGTAGTATTTCTTTATTCAGTTGTAACCAAACTATGTCTTCCACTTTAAATGTCTTCTCGATTTTGTGTCGATAATGTTTAGCCTTGTAATTTTCCCATGAATTCTTAAGTGTCTTCTATACTTGTGAATGGATCTGTCTAATCTTTTCAAAAAAAATATTTTATTTCCACTCTTCTCCCATTATTTGTTCCCTCACTTGTCCTTTTTTTCCATATAAAACATCCAAGGGTGAAGGTGGTAAATACCCAATGCAAATTTCAAAAGGGGACTTACCAGTAGAAGTGTGGATTGCTATGTTATAACCAGGTCTTTGGATGCTTCTGATTGTAACACCTTAAAGGTTTTACCATCGTCTTGTTAACTACTTATGTTTTCCCATTTGTATGTGGGTGGAATGTTGTATATCTCTTCAACTAAGAGTCCATATTCTCCCCAAGTGTAGTCCAAAAGGCACTGACAAATCTGGTATCCATGTCTCAAATGATGTTTCTTGGTATCCCAAAGTGCACCCAGACATGTTCAAAGAACAAGTTTGTTTCTTATTTTCCTTTCTTGGTATTTCTACAAGGCATAAGAATGCACATATTGTTGAACATGTCCACTACCACAAAAATCTAACCGTGTCCTTTCCTAGTTGTTGGTAGACCACCCACAAAATCCATGGAAATTCCCTCCAAAGTTCGAGTGGGTATAAGTAAGGGATAGTATAGACCTTGATTTATATTACTGGGATTATTGATAAAAAAAAGTATGAATTCTCTAATATATCGTGCTACATCTTCTTGCATTGTGAGCTAGTACACATACCTTTGTAAGTTAGCAACTATCTTCCCAACACCAAAATGCCCTACAACCTTTGAGGTGTGAGCCCCTTTGATAAGATATAAAAATTCACCTTTATGAACATAGAACTTATCTAGCTTGTAGAGGAAGACATTCTAGATATGATAGTCAGCATTGTTTTCACAGTATTCTACATGAATTTGGCTCCATAGCTACCAAATCATCTCTTTGAAGTCCTCATATTTTTTGTATGCATCATGGGTAAAAGGCTCCATGTGAATAAGAGTTCACAAAGTTGTAATCTTGGATATGGGTGGCCTTCAAAGCATGTATTCCAAATTTTTAGTGTCACCCTTCTGTTGACGTGAAAAAATGGCAAGCCATCAACTGGAAGAGCAAGTCTGGTCCAGGGTTGTCTAAGTAAACCAAGACGTTTGGTGTAACCTCTTCTGATAGGTTTAATGGCTCTGTTAGCCAATATAAGGTCCTAAAATAAAGAAAGGGAAAAAACTAACTAATGTTAAAACTATATTATATATACAGACTCTAATATAACTATTATAAATGTATTTAAGCAAAGAAAGAAAACATAAAAAAAAATATCACTAATGGACAGAATTTACAGGTTGCAAGTTTTAACAGAAACTTACGAAATCAATATAAAGATAATCGTTTTTGAAAAGAAGATAAAGAAAGCACATTTGAATATTTTCTGGTTTTTTTTTATAAATATAACAAAACTTGAATTAACTAAGTTATGAAACAAAGATGTACAGATGGTCAAAGCCGATCTAAACTTTCATGTTTCACTAATACATAAAATGACAGAAATTAGAAGCATAGAAACTAACCTAATGTTAGTTTGTTAAATGTGTCTGAGCCTCTGTGCGAACAAGGGCATCCAGCTGCCCCGCCTATGAAAGAAATCTGCAATAGGATTATTCTAAAATTTTCCTGAATAAATTCAAAGAATGTATTGGCAGCAGTGATTTAAGAACATAATCGGGAACACATATTAATTATGTGATCTTATGATTGCAAATGATTACTGTCAGAGAAATCTTTGTGTAATACATTCATTTCATTCATCAACTAAACATCAAAGAAAAATCCTGATATTTAAAATTGATACGATGATCACAACCACAACATCTGGAACAACAAATCATGAATGACATATACAACATGAATATCATGGAAGATAACATGTCATTGAGACTAAATCTACACAACATATTAATATACCAAGATTAAAGAAAACAAAACATCAATGAAACAACATTCACCATGGACTAAAGCCTAAATGTTTTACGTTGTTCCATTAAGTCCTGAAAATCATTTGTCCATAATTGGTTCTAGGCCAAGATACCTTTCATTTACAAAATGCAGAGTATTTAAAGTGTTTTTTTGAAATCTCATATTCCTATCTCCTAGGATAGGATAAGATCCATGGGATCAAAACATTACAAAAATGGAGGGCCTACAACCACTCATAACTGAATTGTTTCTTTTCAAAAATTAATAAAACTTTTTCTTATTTACAAAATAAATAGGAAATAGATACTAATCATCTAAATCGAACATGTTCCACCTCAGAAAATCAACATCAAGATCTGCCATGTCCTGAAAATGAAATAGGAACAAGTTAGATAATTTATTGACAACTAATTACTAATTTTTATATGAAAATGACTTCTACAGAATTGAAAGATTTTGTAGCCAGTCTTATAGTGGAAAAAGAAATCCAATTTTTAAACTGATTTGATTCAAAAAGATAACATGCATGTACTAAGAAGAAAAAATCGTTTTACCATTTCAACCAATGACTAAACATGGATCAGGATAGCTCGGAATTGATTATGGCATTAACACTGTCTGTATTTTTTATCACAATGTTGCCTGTCTTCTTAAGACGTTTAGCTTGTCTCTCTTCATTTTCTCTGAGGTCACGATTTTCTTTTGTCAGTAATTCATTATGAGATGTGAATGATTTAATCTGAGCTTGGAGGATGGGGATATCAGTATAGTATTGTTCAGTCCACTGTAGGCAAACTACACATTGCATAGGAGAGACAATCTGTTGATGGAGCATACAGTCAAGACTAGCTGTATCAATACTACCTGTTATGTGCCCTTGACCAATCCTAATACCTATGAACACACATTTATCCTTGAGCCATGGTGGAAGATTATTAACAAAGTCGTATGGTTGAGCAGGATAAGATTTATGACAATCTGGATCTTCTAAAGTCAAGAAGTCTTCAATTTATGAATCTGAGACCTCATTGACCTCGATTAGGTTGATCAAGCTCAAATGAGGTTTGACTCTATTTCTCAACTTTCTCGAAATTAGCCGACCAACTCTTTTATTTCAGAACCCTAATGTTGTGTGCTTTTGTTTTGACTATTTGTGAGATTTGTCGACATAGGATTTCATAGTGGTGTTATGAGCATTATCCAATTTAGGAACAGGAGGTTCACTCTACTCGAAACCTACAACATGTTGATCATGCGTGGATTGACTGGGCATTACTTTGTCTAGGGGGTTTGTGGTTGGCTTATTATTCAGGCTGTCAAAATGTTCTTTTACCAATGATTCACCCAAATTAGGGCCGTCTACATAAATGGTAGAAACAAGATCATTTCTCACTAAAAATCCATCCCAACAATCACGTATGCTTGTCAAATGGTGAGTTAACATTATTTTGATCAAGTTGTGGTGAAAAATACTAGAGTCAAGGCTATGTTTTTTATACCTTTTAGACATCTTGTACAGGCTTCTCAACAAATAGAAAGGCACATTCAAATGAAAACCTATGAAGTGCATAAGGAACCGTATATGATAGAGAAAAACTAGACCATAACAATCCTCACGTTGAAATTACTAAGACAATTCATAAGGGGGGGGGTGAATCAGTTGTTACTGTGCTTAAACAATTTATGACTATTCAAACAATTTTTAATCTCTTCCAAATGACCATCAATATTATACAAGATATGAACAACATAAATAATGAACATCAGTCACACATAAGATATACACAGAGATAGATTTTCATGAGGAAACCCATAAAGGGAGAAAACATGTTCTTCTTCGAATGATATGCAGTATTTTAAGTTTTGTACATCATCTATCTTTGAGCACTAACTCAATATGAGGCTATTACCTTTGTTTTACAATATCCAACTTGTTGAGAGCACCAACTCTCTAGTTTCTCTAGCACCCACTAGAAGGAAACAACAACTCCTTGAGTAATCCAACACCAACTGGATGGAAGCACCTACTTCCACTTATACAAGCACCAACTTGTATACAGAAAAATCTGTGTTTTCCCTAGCACCGCCCTTCCACCCTGTTTTCTAGTCACAACTAGATGAAAGCTTTAACTTCTAGTATTCAAGCACCAAATTGAATAACAGAGGACTAAAGTCCTCCCTAGCACCACCCTACCTCCCTGATTATGAATAAAGGAATGAATAACCAATAATACAGGTGTTTCAATTCTTACCACTTCTACTCTGTTCTGTGATTCTTCTCTGCTTCTATCTGTTCTCCAATTATGCTCTGCTCCAAACTGTTTTGATCAGCATTAGTTACTCATCTCTGAGTTTGATCTCATGCTATGCATACTACAATTTTTACCCTTCTTACAGTTCTATTCAATTTTCACTCAGAACAACCAACCTTTACAGTTCATGCCATATCCTTCTTATACATGCCTACCATCTCCTGTTACACCTCGAATCTCCTAGGGCTAAAATGCCTCAGCAACTGAATTTCCAACCATCCAAGAATCATGATTCAGTTCTGCTAACTGAATCATAACTGATTAATTAACTATAAGGTGAAACAATAACCCTTCGATCAAGTTTCCAATTAACCAACACCGTAGGATTAAATCCGCAAGATTTCGCGTTTATCTCATATGCCCAATGGTTGTGACCGAGCGCTAAACAGAATTTGAATTTTGTGATTTTGCATTTCGACATTCCTATGATGAAGGGTCTCGAATCTCCATGTCACAATCGCTGAAATAGAGCTTGGTTGCAGTAGCTCCTCCCTCCAACTCTCGGCTATGTGACCATGCGCTATTACCACTCACCAATCAAACAAGCGCTTCGTGATTTTTCACTTTTGTTGTGAGTCTCATTGACTCCTCCAACTCCCAGTATCTAAAACTCTCAAATGGAGCCAGATCAATGGTCCACGCTCTCCCTTTGATCGACGACTCAAATTAAATCATGGTTTCTCGTTTCGCTATTTCAAAGGATAGAGAACCTCCTTCCTTTGACTTTCCAGTCAGCGAAATGTTGACCTCTTGCCATGTGTACTCTGCATCCAATGGTCCATGACATACCTCTATCCAATGGTTCAGATCAATCCTTGATCCGACGACCCAGATCATTTCAGGATATCACATATCGCGAGTTCCCACACCATGCTTTGTTGACTCCTCCCATGTGCAAGTCAACGAAATTCTAGTCGCTTGCAATGTGTCCTTCTTAAAGATGGACAATCCTCCTACTTTTGGGACTTTGTAAGCTTGCTTCATCTTGCATGTAAATATCGTGCTCCTTCTTCTAGATCCAACGATGGTCAATCTTCGTGCTTAGATCTGACACTTGATATTTGTTCTCTTTTACTGCGTGCTCCTCCTATCTGGATTCAGATCTGATGGTCATCGAGAATTCTGAATGGGATCCAATGATAATTGTTTCTCTTCACTGTTGATATTTCCATTTCCATGCCATTATCATTGTGTTGTTGATCATGCTGATCTTCACCATTAGTGACAAACACACACACATTTCCTTCGGTATGTAAGTATGCCAACAATCTCCCCCTTTGGCTTTGATAGCAACCTTAAGCCTGAAGAACTGCACTTTGCACTCTCTGCCTGGACTACTACTCTTCCTACTAAACATGCAACCAAACATACCACTGTAGCATCCTTATCAGTAGCATCCTTACCACACTGCTTACCACACTTTTTCTCCCCCTTTGACACCAATGTCAAAGAAGAAACACGCTCCCCCTGAACTGTTGCAATACATCTCGAAGGTATCAGATATGTGACAATCACATACTCCCACTGACAAGGTGAACATATTAGACAAAAGAATATATAACCCCCAGCTTCTGATGAAGATATCTAAAAGGTGTTGTTTCTAATGGTTTAGTAAAGATATCAGCTATCTGTTATGTGGAAGGAATATAATTCAAATGAACAATTATGTTTGTAACCTACTCTCTAAGAAAATGATATTTTATTGGTATATGCTTTGACTTTGAATGAAGTACAGGATTCTTAGAGAGACTGATGCAATTGGTTTTATCACAGTGAAGTGGAATGGGATCAATATAGGTTACCTTCAAATCTGCAAGAGTTTGTATCATCCATAGAATTTGTGTGCATCAAGTAGCTGCATTAATGTATTATGCCTCTGTAGTTTATAAGGAGATGGATCCCTGCTTCTTACTAAGCCATGCTACTAACGAGTTACCCAGGAAGAATGATTCTCCACTGATGCTCTTTCTCTCATCCACACAGTTTTCCCAATCAACATATGAATAAGAAGCTAACTGAAAGTTATGATTTCTAGGATACCACAGACCATAAGTCATTGTGCCCTTCAAGTACTTGAATATCCTGGTTACATCTACTAAATGACTTTGTTTAGGAGAAGACTGATAACGACCTACCATTCCAACAACTTGCATTATATCAAGAGGAGATGTTGTGATGTACAAAAGACTGCCTATCATTGATCGAAATGTCCTTTGATCAACATTGGGTGAAATATCATCTTTACTGAGCTTGCAACCAACCACCATAGGTGTACTAACAAGAGAAGAATCTTCCATCTGAAATTTCTTCAACACCTCTTTCAAATATTTTTCTTGAGAGATAAATATTCCTACAGAACTTTGATTTACTTGTAAACCAAGAAAGTATGACAGTTCTCCTATCATGGACATCTCAAACTCTGTTTTCATAGAGTTAGTAAACCACTGGACAGAGGATTCATTAGTACAGCTAAAAATAATATCATCTACATAAACCAAAACAACTAGTAAATTATCACCTTCAGACTTAATGTAGAGATTGTTGTCAAAAATACCTTTCTTGAACCCTTTGTCTTATAAAAATTTGTCTAGTCTATATTACCAAGCTCATGGTGCTTGTTTTAGTCCATATAAATCCTTCTTCATATTGTAAACATAATCATTATTATTTGTCAATGAAAATCCTTCAGGTTGCTCCATATATACTTCTTCCTCTAGATCTCCATTAAGAAATGTTGACTTAACATCCATATGATAAACTTTAAAGTTCTTATGACATGAATATGCAAGAAACATTCTGATGGCTTCCAATGTTGCCACTGGTGCAAAAGTTTCATCAAAATCATGACCTTCAACTTGTGCATACCCTTTACAGACCAATCTAGCCTTATTTCTAACAACTTGTCCTTTTTCATTCATTTTATTATTGAATACCCATTTGGAACCTATTATATTCTGATCTTCAGGTCTAGGAAGAAGCTCCCAAGTATTGTTCTTCTCAATCTGATCAAGCTCTTCATTCATAGCTCTAATCCAATCATCATGGTTGTTGGATTCATCAAAATTTTTAGGTTCAATCATAGATAGAAAAACAACCTAAGATTGTTTTGAGTCTTTAACTAATTTCCTTGTTGTCTGAACTCCTTTATTTATATCTCCAATTATCTAATTTCTAGGATCATTCTTTCTAACAATTCTGATAGGTGGTTTTGTTTTTTTCTGTTGATTTGTGTCAGCTTGAGTATTCATATCTTCATCTGATTCGGAATCTTCCCTTTCTGATCCTTGGACATGTTCATGTTCATCTTCAATTATATCTTATGTTCTTGGTTCATTGTTGCTTACATTTCTGACTGATATTTCTTCATCAACTTTTATGTTGATACAATCAACCAATTTATGCAGCCTCTTATTGTAGCATCTGTACCCTTTACTGTTTGTAGCATAACCTAAGAAGGTACATTCATCAACCCTATCATCATATTTGCCAATATTTTCATCATTATTCTTGATATAACATTTACTCCCAAAGACTTTAAAATGCTTGATTGAAGCAGGTCTTCCAAACCATTGTTCATAAGGAGTCTTGTCACTGTGTGTCCTGAGATGAGATTTGTTAAGAATATGAACAGTTGTATGGATTACTTCCACCCAATATGTATGAGCAATATTCCTTTCATTCATCATTGATCTTGCCATCTGTTGAACTGATCTATTCTACCTCTAACCTACTCCATTTTGTCGTGGATCTCTTGGAATAGTGTATTCTCATTTGATTACATATTTATCATAGAACTCTTTGAAGTTCCATGAACTAAACTCTCCTCCTCTATCAAACCTTACTACCTTCAATCTTTTTCCTATTTGATTCTCAGTCAGAGCCTTAAACACTTTGAATTTTTCAAATGCTTCAGATTTTTCCTTCAAAAAGGCAACCCACATTAGTCTAGAATAATCATCAATAATCAACATAAAATAGTTTTCTTTTCCTGTACCATATTTTATTGATGATCCACATAAATCCATATGTACTAACTGGAGAGGTTTTTTATGTTGAAGGAAAGTTTTTAGATTTGAAATGTGTCTGAGTAAGCTTTCCTATCTGGCAAGGTTTACAAACAGAGTCATATGGCTTTGATATCTTTGGAAGATATTTTACCACCCCATTGTTTCTAAGCTTGATTATATGATCAAAATTTAGGTGTCCAAGTCTCCTATGCCATCACCAACTTTCATCATACTTTCTTAAGTGGCATTATTCTTTTCTTCTTTTAACACATAGACATTGTTTTCTATTCTTATCCCTTTTGCAACCAGTTGTCCTGAATTCACAAACTTTATTTTACAATCTTTAGAAGTAATAACAAATTCACATCCTCTATCACAAACTTAACTGACACTTAGTATATTATGTTTCAGACCATCTACAAACAACACATCTTGAGCTTTTCCTTTTCCATTACTTAGGCTTACCATTCCTTTACCTTTATTTTTCCTGGCGCATCATTTCCAAAAGTTACATTCCCTGATTTGTTTTCATTTAGAGTTAGAAACTTACTTTCATCTCTAGTCATATGTTTGGAACATCCACTGTTAATATACCAGGGATTATTTTGTCTTTGGGATGATAAAACTAATCCACACTGGTCATCTTCTTTCTTCTTCCAAAACTTGAAATTTTCAGCAGCAGGAATCAGATCTAGCTTATAGTTCTTTAAGCGACAGTCTGCAGCTTTATGTCCATAATTATGGTATTTATAACACTATGGTTCACTGAATAGAAGATCATAACAATTGTTATTCTCATAATTGTTGTTATGTTTCTCTTCTGTCCTTCTCCCAACCATCCTATGATTTATAGTCTATGGTTGTTTCTTGCTTGGCTGTCTCAATCTTTGTTGTGGTAGATAACTATTCCTTGAATAACTTGTTTGCTCATATTTACATCTTAAAGAACAAGTTATAGCTTTGTGATCAAAGTTATAACAAAAAAAGCAATTTCCATAGAAAAATCCTTTGTACCTGGAAAAAGACTGTCTTCTTTGAGAGGGTTGATTTCTTCCATGCTGTAGTTTCTCTGATCAGTTATGGTACTTTCTTTTTCATTCCTTCTTGGTGGCTGATTTTCTTTCTTTGTTTCTCCAGAGTGGTTGTTGTCAACGATTGTAGATTTGACAAACTTAATGGGTTCTGGATTACTTGGATGATTACTACTTGATCCTTCTTCATAGCCCAAGCCAACCTTCAACTTTGGATTCCTTTGTTGATTTAGAATGGAGGTTAAACCTTATGATGCTTTAATACTTGAAATATTTTGGTGATAGAATGCCTTAAACTTCTCCATTTCCTTTCTGGTTTTTACCATCTCTTCTTCTAAGGCTTCACACCTCGATTTCTTCTCTAATAACTGTTGTTTTAGAATGTCTTCTATTTTATTTTCCTCTTCTAACTCCACTTTTAGTAGAGCAAAGTCTTCATTAGGTTTTTTACCCTTCATTTTAAACTGCATCAACAACTATTTTTTTTTTCTCTTCTTATGTCTGAGTTTGTCAATTTCTTCCAAAGCACTGATTAATTCACCTTCCATATCCACCACAGCTTCTTCGTCATCCATTTCACCTACTGAATGTTCATCATCAAGATATCCCATAGCCATAAGAATAAAATCATTCACTTTGTCTTCACGGGATGAATCACTATCTATGTCTTCTGAGGAGTCATCATTGTTTGCACACAAACTTTTCTTTTTACTATATTTCTTTTCATCATCAGAGTTCTAGTCCTTTTTGTGGTGAGGACACTTAGACGCAAAATGACCTATCTTAGCACAGTTAAAACATTTGAAGGGAATCTTTCCTTGATATTTTCCTGATCCTTTCTTTAACCTTCTCACAAATGTTTCCTCAATATCATCTAATTATGAATCAATATTCTCGTCTTCTTTAAAAGATGCTCCTCTCATAATGGATTTATCTTTGCTAATTCTCATTTCATATGCAGTTAGAGTTCCTAGGAGTTCATCAATGGAAAGATTTTTAATATCATTTAGTTCTTCTATTGCAGATACTTTTGGATTAATTTTATCAAGCAAAGATCTTAAAATCTTCTGAACTAAAAATGATTCTTCAATATTTTCAGCAAGACCCTCGTGGAATTCACAAGCTCTTCAACTCTTAAAAAATACTTGTTAATTGTTTCATCTTCATTCATCTTTAGTTGTTCAAATTTCAATCTATATGTTTGAAGTTTGACATCTTTTACTTTCTCATTTCCTTCATAACTGCTAATAAGTTTATCCCACATTTCTTTGGCAGTTTGAAGATGCATCACCTTTACAAACTCATCTTCTGCAATTCCATTCAAGATAGCATTCATTCCCTTAGCATTAAATTTAAATTCTAACTTATCATCCTTGGAAGCTAGCACAACAGGCTTTATATATCCAGTCTCTACTACATCCCAAACATCATCGCCTAAGGCCATTAGGTATGTTCTCATTCTAACCTTCCAGAATGAAACATGTCTTCCATGAAAGAGAGGAGACTTATTAGCTGAAGTCCCTTCATGACTTGTCATGTTTAAGCTTACAAATATACCTTTAGGTAAAAGGAACCAACTCTGATACCAATTTTTGAAATTACTAAGACAATTGAGAGAGGGGGTGAATCAGTTGTTACTGTGCTTAAACAATTTATGACTATTCAAACAATTTTTAATCTCTTCCAAATGACCATCAATATTATACAAGACATGAACAACATAAATAATGAACATCAGTCACACATAAGATATACACAAAGACAGATTTTCATGAGGAAACCCATAAAGGGAGAAAAAATATTCATCTTCTTTGAATGATAAGCAATCTTTTAAGTTTTGTACATCATCTATCTTTGAGCACTAACTCAATATGAGGCTATTACCTCTGTTTTACAATATCCAACTTGTTGGGAGCACCAACTCTCTGGTTTCTCTAGCACCCACTAGAAGGAAGCACCAACTCCCTGAGTGATCCAACACCAACTAGATGGAAGCACCTACTTCCACTTATACAAGCACCAACTTGTATACAGAAAACTTTGTGTTTTCGCTAGCACCACCCTTACACCCTGTTTTCTAGTCACAACTAGATGAAATCTTCAACTTCCAGTATTCAAGCACCAACTTGAATAACATAGGACTACAATCCTCCTTAGCAGCACCCTACCTCCCTGATTATGAATAAAGGAATGAATAACCAACAATACAACTGTTTCAATTCTTACCACTTCTACTCTATTATGTGATTCTTCTCTGCTTCTATCTGTTCTGCAATTCCACTCTACTTCAAACTATTATGATCAACTTCAGTTACTCATCTCTGAGTTTGATCTCATGCTATGCATACTGCAATTTTTACCCTTCTTACAGTTCAATTCATTTTTCACTCAGAACAACCAATCTTTACAGTTCATGGCATATCCTTCTTATACATGCCTACCATCTCCTGTTATACCTAGAATCTTCTAAAGATAAAATGCCTCATCAATTGAATTGCCAAGTTTCCAAGAATCATGATTCAGTTCTACTAACTGAATCGTAACTGATCGATTAACTGTAAGGTGAAATAGTAACCCTTCGATCAAGTTTCCAATTAACCATCACCATGGGATAAAATCCGTTGGATTTCACGTTTATCTCATATGCCCACTGGATGTGATTGAGCGCTAAACATAATTTGAATTTTTTGATTTCACATTTTGGCATTCCTGTGATCAAGGGTCTCGACTCTCCATGTCGCGATTGCCAAAATAGATCTTGGCTTCACTAGCTCCTCCCTCCAACTCTTGACGATGTGACCATGCACTATGACCACTCGCCAATCAAACAAGCGCTTCATGATTTCATGATTTTTTCATGAGTCTCATTGACTCCTCCAACTCCCGGTATCCAAAACTCCAAAATGGAGCCCGATCAACGGTCCACGCTCTCCCTTTGATCGATGACTCAGATTAAATCGTGGTTTCACGTTTTTCGATTTCAAAGGATAGAGCACCTCCTTCCTTTGACTTTCCAGTCAACAAAATGATGACCTCTTTCCACATGTAGTCTGCATCCAACAGTCCACGACATACCTCGATCCAATGGTTCAGATCAATCCTCGATCCGATGACCCAAATCATTTCGATATATCGCATATCGCGAGTTCCCACACCATGCTTCGTTGACTCCTCCAATGTGCAAGTCAATAAAATTCTAATCGCTCGCCACATGTCCTTCTTGAAGATGGACGGTCCTCCTGCTTTCACGACTTTGTCAGCCCAGTTCATCTTGCACATAAATATTGTGCTCCTTCTTTTGGATCCAACGACAGTCGATCTTCAAGCTGAGATATGATGCCTGAGATCTGTTCTCTTCTACTGCACGCTCTTCCTATCTGAATTTAGATTTTATGGTCATCAGGAATTTTGAATGGAATCCAACAATCATTGTTGCTCTTCATTGTTGATCTTTCCATTTCCATGCCATTATCACTTCACTGTTGATCGTGCTGATCTTCACCATCAATGAAAAACACACACATGTTGCCTTCTGTCTGTAAGTATTCCAACACCTTAGAGGTCACAAATTGTTTAAGGACCGAGAGGATAACATGGCATCTAACTTTAAGCAAAGAAATAGGGATACCTTTTTCACAACAGTCGATGTTCCTTGAGGTCATGAAGAGGCTCTAGGGAACTTCTGTGATTTTTGAGTTCTTGAACCACTTATGAATGGTGGATGGAAGCCATTTGTCTTCACTGAAAAAATCTTCAGTTACTTCCAACTAGATGTATCCAACTTTCACCCTATACCCATCAAATGTTTGTGCGAATTCCTTAGCCAAACAAAGGTTATACCCTTCGATCCTTTTGATGAAGGCATCTCAACACTGACCTTTCAAATCTTCGATTGCATCATCATGAGATAGAAATGCTTGAGAGCCATTTGGCTCTATTCGGACAACAAGATCCATTAAAAATATGATTGGACTGTAACAGGGGCGACTCAATATAGCTCTGGGTTTAGATGGCAGGATTAAAAAGAACAGATCTGAGCGGATAAAATGGAAACAAACCAAACGAAATCCCTACGAAATCATAGTATGAACATCGAGGGTTCGGTTGTTGAGGCTTGAGCACTCTTGGTAATGAAAACCTCATGTACAAATCATGACAAAAACCCTCAATCCATAATAAAAATATTATTAATTTACTCTGTCATCAAAAAGATTAACTACAGGGTACGATAATTGTGCATTAATTCTCATGACTAGCATGACTATAGTTGATTTGCAAAGGGTTTAAATATACAAAAATATTCATAATTCAAATGTGAATCAACTAAGTGTATAGAAATCACATCAACATTCAAACACTCCAAAGGTAAGTCATTCAATTATTAGACATAGGGTAGATACAAGCACAATGACCCTTTAAAAGAATGCCTTGAATAGGAGTATAAGACAGAACTAAGTTTTCAAGTTTGATTCATGCTTTCAATCATGAATCAAACATGAAACAAAAATGAAAATGCAAATCTTAGAGAGTTAATGAACATATTTTGTAATCCAATAATCATCTTCAAATGATAATATTTACAAGATGAGGTGAAGGTAGTTACAAAAAGTGTTGTTTGTCATTCAAATAGCGAAATTGTGTAGGGCTGCCAACAATGGAGACTTACTGGGAGAGGCAGTTATCTCTGCATCACCAGAGAATTCATGTTAGGATGGATCAGAATGGTTGAAAAATAAAGAATAGTCAATAGTAAGTCAAGCATCCCAATCAAAATAAAAAACATCACACAGTCTGGAATTAGATGTCTTTCTGTCCAAATGCAATCTGGTGAAAAGTTTTAATCATGAGAGAAATGATCTTTAAGCCAATGAATCTGATACTATTGACAGGGCCGCTACTGCTGACAGACATCCATAGCCTCAGAAGGGATGTCAAATAACCCACTCTGACACCTCTACTATGTCCAATAATTCTCAATTCAAGATGAAGGACATTTTACAATTAATATCAAATTTTATACCTAATAATTTTCTTGAACCCGACATTGCTTCACTGCCAGCAAGCCTGTTCAGTACCCCGACGAAGTTGTCTTGGAATCATGCATGCATTTACTCGCTGCCTGTAGACCTGTTCAGTATCTTGGCGGGTTTACAGACACTTCCTATAGTTCTCTAGAAGCTATTTACAGTTTGACATAAATTTTATGATCTTCAAGAGAGGGGTGATGCTGAAAATTTCAGATTCTGAAACACTTGATGTTTTCCAACTTAATTTTTCGCTTGATGACCTTCATCATGATCTAAAATTAGTTTTTTGATAAGAATAACTTTTCAAGGACAGGAAGTCATACTTGATTTGTTTTCTTTAAAAACAGGGACAATGTAAAGAGCTTTAATAAAGATCATATCTTCTCATGATTATAAAATGAAACCAGGAAGACTATTCTGAATAGGAAGTTTCTTTTGCTAGTCTGAGGTTCATCCATTTACAAAACTGATACTTTGAAATGACCTTGACTGTTTCTTTATGATGAGACATTCTGATTTCCTTTCATGAACTAAATGGTGACCTAGACATAAACTTATTCAGAAAACAAAACAAAAACAAGCAAAATGAAAAGAACAAAAATCCAAAAAGAGAAAAGAAATTTAAAACAAAAACAAAGATATGTACATAAAGGTGGATCTGGTATTATCAAGTGAAGTATCTTTTGAGGGCTTGGCCATTCACTGGGAAAGTGTCTGGATGTCCCTCTAAATTGTGCAGGTCGAAAGAGATGGGACCTAGTTTTTCAGAGATTACAAACGGTCCCAACCACAGGTTCTGGAACTTGGTGTGTTCCCCTTTTCCCTCGTGGGGTTTATCCCATTTGAGAACCAGGTCTCCTACCTAGAAGTTTTTTTCTGAAGAGGAGTTTGAATCAAACTAGCTTTTCACAATCTGTTGATGCTGATCCAGCTTCTTCTTCGCTTGTGCTCTCACTTCCTCCAGTTTTAACAAGGCATTAATTCAGATTTCCAGAGGAGGACAATCCTCTTTTTGGACTTTCTGCGATAATTGCAGAGATGGAAGTAAAACATGAGGAGGGAGGATTGCTTCTCTCCCGTAGACGAGGAAGAAAGGGGAGTTACCAACAAAGGTTTTTGGTGTCACTTTGTCAGCCTAGAGTGCGTTAAATAATGCATTGTGCCATTTCTTGTGATTTTCAGAGACTGACCTCTTGATAATTTTGATCAATATTTTGTTTGTTAGTTATGCTAGGCCATTTCCTTGAGGGTAGTAGCTGGCAGAATATTTTGATTTAATCCATTTTTCTAAAGTGAATACATTCATATACAGGGATGATAAATAAGATGCGTTATTGAAGACTAAACATTTGGGAATGTCGAATCTAGTAATAATATTCAAATTAAGGAAGGATACTACCTAATTTGTGTTTACCACTTTTAAAGGTGCAGCTTCGGACCATCTGGTAAAATAATCCGTTGTTGTAATGATATATTTGTGTTGTTGTGATGAATAAGGGTTAATTAGTCCTATGATGTCAAGACCCCATTGCTGAAAAGGTGAATCCACAGTAACAGGTTGCAAGGGGAATGACACCCTTTTTACTCATCCAGCAGCCTTTTGGCAAATTAGGCATTTACGACATAGCGCATGAGCATCTTTAAATAATGTGGGCCAATAGTACCTGGCTCTCAACACTTTGTGAGTAGTGGTGTCTCCACCGAAGTGTCCACCAACTTCACTTGCATGAAGTTCAGATAATACTTTCTGTACTTCACTCTTTTCCAAACAATGCATGAGAACACCGTCGAAATTATTTCGAAACAATACATCGTTTATTAATTGGAAAGATGCAGATTTTAGTCTTAGTCCTCTTCTATTTTTAGGATCAAGATAGCAAGGAGAAGATCCATGTGTTAAATAAAATTTGATATCATCATACAAAGAATTAGCAACAACTTGTGAACTGTTGATTTGTTTTCCATTGTGTTGATTTACAATTAGAGTCTTAATTTGACTTTCATGTTCTTTAACTAAATCAAAAACTAGTTTACAAAGGCCTTGACCTCTAACAATTTGTGCAAGGGTTATTTCAAGGTCATATTATTGTAACGACGTCATCCAGTTTTCCCATTTTTCACCTAATTCCTTTTGTACTAACAATTTTCTCACAGCGGGGTAAGGGACAATGACTTTAGTTCTGGATTTCAGCAAATATGACTGGAAGTGTTTCACTTCTTTAAAAAAAGCATATGCTTGTTGATCTACAGCTGGGTAATTTATCTCTTCTCCTTTGAAGGATGAGATCATGAAGGCAATGGTTATTTCATTGCTTTCAACATTCTTTTGTGTCAGCATAACAACATAAGATCGATCAAAGGCGAAAGTGTAAAGAGTGAAATATTGGGAAAAATCGGGGCTCATCAAGGAAGGATCTTCTACTATTGCTTTTCTAATAGAATCAAAATCTTGACTTTCTTGGGGTCCCCAACGATACTGAAAATCCTTTTTAATTAAATTCTGTAAAGGCCTTACCATTTATGAGAAACTTGGGACAAATCTTCTGACGAAGTTAATTTTTCCTAAAAAGGATTGCATGGATTTTTTGGAAGAGGGAGGGGAGAGTTTAGCAATAGCTTGGGTTCTTTCCAGGTCAATAATCATTCCATCTTTGGATACTATGAGCCCAAGTAATTTTCCTTGCTCTACCGCAAATACCTATTTCTTAGGGTTGAGAGATATGCCATACTTGCAACATCGTTCTAGGAAAACCCTAAGGTGACACAAGTGATCTTTCTTGTTTTTAGAAAAAAATGATAACATCATCAAGATATACCATTACTAATTGATTTATGAGACCACGAAAGGCAATGTCCATTTCTCTCTGGAAAGTGGCCCCGTCATTTATGATCCCAAAAGACATCTTCATGTAGGCATAAGTCCCCCATGGGGTATGAAAAGTGGTCTTGAGTTGATCTGGGGGTGACATGAGGACCTGGTTATATCCCGAAAAACCATCTAGTAGAGATAGTATTTCTAAACCAGATAGATGTTGAAGGATTTGTTCCATTGGAGGAACGTGATAGTTGTCTTTATCAGATGCTCGGTTTAAGTTACGAAAGTCAACACAGAGTTGAATTTCACCTCTTTTCTTCCTTACAGGAACTAGATTAGACACCCATTATGTGTGTCTCACCGAGAAAATTATCTTTGCATTTAGTTGTTTATTCAGTTCCTTCTTGACAGTGGGCTCTAATTTGGGGTGCATCTTTCTTAATTTTTGTTGAAAAGGTTGAGCTTGTGGTTTCATGGGGACGACATGTGCTATTACATTAGGGTCAAATGTTTTCAAATCATCATATGTCCAAGAAAAAATGTCTTTAAATTCTTTAAACAATTTAATAAAGGCATATCGTTCCTTCTCAGAGCATCCCATTCCCAAATTAATATTCTGAGGATTTTCCTTAGTCCCTAAATTTACCGTCTCATAAGTCAAAGAAGAACTGTTCTTTTTTACAATTAACTAGCCCTCTAAACTTATTATGCAAGTCATAAAACCTCTCTAGTATTACGATGGATATGGAAATAGAGTTTACTATATCGTACGTCGATTCAGAAGATCTAGGATCTGATATTACCATGAAGTTGCATAGGTTTTCATCATGAGTGCCCTCATCGATGACTGGACCTTGGAAGGTGTCTTCCATATGCAAGAAGCTGATGATCTATTGGTCATCGTCAAACACTCTCCAATTGGTGATGTTGTCTAGGATCGATGTCCCAAACAACAATTTGATTGAAAATGTATTAGGAGAAATACCTTCCACGGGAAATAGTTTAGAAGCAACATTAGCCAATATATCAGCCTCTGAATTACTTAGTCTAGGAATGGAATTTATGTTAAATGCTGAGAATTTTTGCATTAAAATCCATACCTCAGTTTGGTAACTTTTCAGATGTGGTAACAAGAAATGTATGGAGTTTCTTACCTGCCTGACCATGATTTTTGAATCAACGAATACAATTAAATTTTGTACATCCATATCCAGAGCTTTCCTAAGCCCTTGTAAAAGTGCTTCATATTCGGCGGTGTTATTAGTCCACTCAAAGTCTAATCGAAAGGCAATGAAAGTTTTATTACCTGCGAGATCTATGAGTACTCATCCTGCACCAGCTCCTTCTTTGGTTTTGGATCTGTCAAAGTACAACGACCAAATTTGAGCTTCATCGACAATGTTTGACACACTCAGCGAAGCTAATGACTGAGTACAGGTCATAAGTTCTGATTGTTGCCCAGTATCAGTGAAAGAGGAAATATCGATCATGAAGTTACCAAAGAAGGTGTTCATTCCCTGCATTTGAAATGAATTAGTAGATGCAGTAAACAGTTTGTTTTCATCATTTAGATCCATCACGGTGTGCTTGAGATAGCGTTCACGATTTATCCTAATTTTGTTAGGCTGTCCATTTTCTGGTAGCCACAAATGAGACCAATCAGTGGCAAAGTAACCATGCAGTTGTTCAGACCAATCCATGCTTAAAAACAAACCATAGACTTCAGGGATGTCAACAACAATGATGTCAATAATTTGGTGAACCTTAGGATTAGAAGATAACCTAACCAAAACATCCTTAAGTTCACCGGTTACCTTAACGTTCGTTCGATCAAGATGAATGATTTTGAGATTAGAAGGTTTAACTTCTGCGTTGATTTTTTGAAAAACGGACAAAGGCATCACATTTGATGATGCATCGGAATCTACCATACAATTATGTACATTCGTATTGAAAATTTCAAAATTTAATAAGAAAGGAGGGACATTTTTATGAGTGTTAACAACAAAATTCTGTTGATTTGTTGTCGTTGTCCCTGAAACAGTTTTATCTACATTTGATACAGTTTTTTCAGCTAAATCCCTTTTATCCGGAGGTTCAAATGTCGCTTTAGTAGGGATCTTTCTGGTTGTTTTAGAACTAATTTCTACAGTTTTCTTGCTGCTAGGATTGTTGTTCTTACTTTTTTCTACGATACTTTGAACCATTTTCTGCAAAAAAGAGGAAATTTCAAAAGATCGAAAACAGAAATATTAGCCCTTAGTTTTTTTAGATCTTCAATTAAGTCAAATCCTAAAACTGGAGCTGCTAAACTCTATTTTATTTAATCTTGTTTAGACTATTTTGGAGGCACATTATTACTCACTTCAGAAGAAGGTTTGCTCTGTGTTTTACTTCTTGTGTTGTAAGGGTGGACAATTTCAAAATTTGGTTGGAAAATACTGTCAGAGAAGTGTCTGAAGATATTGGGAGATGAATATTCTTCTTTAGGTACTTCTTCCTCAACTATGTCTTTAGAACTTTCAGGAGGGGCAGAAGTAGGATTATCATGTACTTCTAGAATAGTTGCAAAGCATACTACAAGATTTCGAAATTGAGACCTTCAGTGGTCGGATTTGGCCGATTGGGAGGAAAAGGTTTTCTGAAAGGAGGTTTAAAACTTCCTTTGCTTGAGGATGTCTCCTCAACTGATCTCTTCAAGTCCACGACTTGATTTGATAGTTTTTGGAAAGCTCTCTGCAAGCTTTCCAAGTTTAAATTTCTGGGCTGACTTTTGGCTTGGGGAGGCCTAATGAGGATTTCTATTTTCTTTTTAGAGGATGAAGTTGTTTCAACTTCACTATTTAGATTATCTTTCAAGATTAAAATATCCTTTTCGATTTGGATTGCCTCCTCAAAGGCTTCTAGCAATGTGTTCTTCTTAGACCTTTTGACCCAAAATGCTACATTGTTGTGTGGAGATTTGGTGTAATACGCAACAATTAGACTTTCAGCGGGCATTGAATCCATGGGAATTTGATTCTTTAACATAAGAAATATCTGGTTAAAATCTTTTACTTTCTTCTTAGGGTTCATTTTTAGGCTAGAGAGCTCCATGACCAAGAATTCAGGAGATTTATCATCTCCAAACTTCTCTAAGAAACAAATTTCAAACTTGTCCCAGGAGACGATGGTATGGGGTTGTTGGGAAAAATACCACGTAGAGGTGTTTCCCTCAAATGTATAAGGAAAGAGTCTGCATACTACGTCTTCATGCTCTACACTTCAGAGTCTAATGGCCAACATAAAATTATTTATGTGATCTTCAACAAATTGCTTAAGATTTGGATCAAATTTAGGCAACCATTTCTTCTGGTGTTTTGGCAATGGGTGTTGAGGTCTAGGTACAACCATGACATCTTGATCAATCCAGGGTCTGGCAGGATTGTTTTGGTTTTCCATGGGTGTTGGTGGTGTCAAAGGCTAATATGGTTTAGACAAGGAATTGCCTTCATCAGATGACTCTCCTCCTGAAGAGGATGGAGATGAATGAGGTGGGGAAGGTGGAATACCAGATCCTCCAGCTCCAAGGATAGGTGTTTCAGTAGGATTTGTGGTATTATCTCCTAAAGGGTTCAAAAGAAGACCAGTGCCTTAAATTTTTTCTTGGATATATGATAAATCTAAAGGTATATTAAGAGGCCTACCAGGTTGTCTGATATGGGCCAAGGCACTATGTGTCTTTATAAGTGACTGACAAACAATTTCTTGTACGTCGCCCCCTTGAGGAGCTGGTGTCACTGGTTCAACGGGAAAATCAAGATTATCGTTTGAGGTAATTGATGTTTCATAAGTAACGTTGTTGTCTGAGAGACTACATGTTACTACAGGGGAGCGAGTGTGTGGGGGAGGAGTCTTATGACTTCCACATGCCATCAATTGAAATCAGGCCCTCCTTCTAGCGCCATTTGTGGACGGGAAAAAATGACATGCCGTGAAGTGGAAGAACAAGTCCGGTCTGGGGTTGTCTAAGTAACCCAAATCGTTTGGTGTACCCTATTCTGACAGGTTTAATGGCTCTGTTAGCCAATCTAAGGTCCTAAAATAAAGAAAGGGAAAAAACTAACTAATGTTAAAACTATAATATATATACACACTCTAATATAACTATTATAAATGTATTTAAGAAGAGAAAGAAAACATAAAAAAAATATCACTGATGGACAGAATTTACAGGTTGCAAGTTTTAACGGAAACTTACGAAATCAATATAAAGATAATTGTTTTTGAAAAGCAGATAAAGAAAGCACATTTGAATATTTTTTGTTTTCTTTTTATAAATCTAACAAAACTTGAATTAACTAAGTTATGAAACAAAGATGTACAAATGGTCAAAGCCGATCTAAAATTTCCTGTTTCACTAATACATAAAATGATAGAAACTAGAAGAATAGAAACTTACCTAATGTTATTTTGTTAAATGTGTCCAAGCCTCTGTGCGAACAAGAGCATCTGGCTGCCCCGCATGTGAAAGAAATCTGCAGTAGGCTTATACTAAAATTTTCCTGAATAAATTCAAAGAATGTATTGGTAGTCGGGATTTAAGAACAGAATGGGGAACACATATTAATTCTATGATATTATGATTGCAAATGATTACAGTCAGAGAAATATTTTTGTAATACATTCAATTCATTCATCAACTAAACATCAAAGAAAAATCCTGATATTTAAAATTGATACGATGATCACAGCCACAACATCTGGAACAACAAATCATGAACGACATCTATAACATGAATATCATGGAATATAACATGTCATTGAGACTAAATCTACACAACATATTAATATCCCAAGATTAAAGAAAACAGAACATCAATGAAACAACATTCACAATGGACTAAAGCCTAAATGTTGTACATTGTTCCATTAAGTCCTGAAAATCATTTGTCCATAATTGGTTCTAGGCCAAAATGCCTTTCATTTACAAAATGTAAAGTATTTAAAGTGTTTTTTGGAAATCGCATCTTCCTATCTCCTAGGATAGGATAAGATCTCATGGGATCAAAATATTACAAAAATGGAGGGCCTACAACCACTCATAACTAAATTGTTTCTTTTCAAAAATTAATAAAATTTTTCTTATTTACAAAATAAACAGGAAAGAGATACTAATCATCTAAATTGAACATGTTGCACCTCATAAAATCAACATCAAGATATGCCATGTCCTGAAAATGAAACAGGAACAAGTTAGATAATTTATTAACAACTAATTACTAATTTTTATATAAAAATGACTTGGCTACAAAATCGAAAGATTCTGTAGCCAGTCTTATAGTGGCAAAATAAATCCAATTTTTAAACCGAATTGATTCAAAAAGATAACATGCAAGTAATAAGAAGAAAAATTTGTTTTACCATTTCAACCAATGACTAAACATGGATTAGGATAGCTCTAAATTGATTATGGCATTAACACTATCTGCATTTTTTATCACAACGTTGTTTGTCTTCTTAAGACATTTACCTTGTCTCTCTTTGTTTTCTCCGAGGTCAGGATTTTATTTTGTTAGTAATTCATTGTGAGTTGTGAGTGATTTAATCCGAGCTTGGAGGGTGGGGATATCAGTATAGTATCACTCAATCCACTGTAGGCAAACCTCACATTGCATGGGAGAGACGATCTATTGATGGAGCGTACAGTCAAGACTAGCTGTATCAATATTAACTTTTACATGCCCTTGACCAATCCTAATACCTGTGAACTCACCTTTATCCTTGATCCATGGTGGAATATTATTAACAAATTCGTATGGTTGAGCAGGATCAGATTTATGAAAATATGGATCTTCTAAAGTCAGGAAGTCTTCAATTTTTGAATCCGAGACCTCATTGACCTCGATCGAGCTGATCAAGCTCAAATGAGGTTTGACTCTATTTCTCAACTTTCTCAAAATTAGTTGACAAACTCTTTTATTTCAGAACCCTAACGCTGTGTGTTTTTGTTTTGATTGTCTATGAGATTTTTCGACATAGGGTTTCATAGTGGCGTTATGACCATTATCCAATTTAGGCACAGGAGGTTCACTCCACTCGAAACCTACAACATGTTGATCATGCATGGATTGACCGGGAATTACTTCGTCCAAGGGGTTTGTGGCTAGCTTATTATTCGGGCTGTCAAAATGTTCTTTTACCAATGATTCACCCGAATTAGGGCCATCTACAGAAACGGTAGAAACAAAACCATTTCTCGCTAAAAATCCATCCCAGCAGTCACCTATGTTTGTCAAATGGTGAGTTAACATAATTTTGATTAATTCGTGGTGAAAAAGACTAGAGTCAAGGCTCTCTTTTTTATACCTTTTAGACATCTTGTACAAGCTTCTCAACAAATAAAAAGGCACATTCAAATGAAAACCTATGAAGTTCATAAGAAACCGTATATGATAGAGAAAAACTAGACCATAATGACCCTCAGAGGTCACAAACTGTTTAAGAACCAGCAGGAGACCATGCCATCTAAATTTAAGAAAAGAAATAGGGATACCTTTTTCACAGCAATCAATTTTCCTAGAGGTCATGAAGAGGCTCTAGGGAACTTCTGTGATTTTTGATTTCTTGAACCACTTTTGACTGGTGGATGGAAGCCCTTTGGCTTCACTGAAAAACTCTTCAGTTACTTCCAACTAGATGTCTCCAACTTTCTCCCTATACCCATCAAATGTTTGTATGAATTCCTTAGCCACACGAAGGTTATACCCTTCAACCTTTTGATGAAGGAATCCCAATCCCGAACTTTCAAATATTCGACTACATCATCATGAGATAGCAATCTTTGAGATCCATTCAAATCTGTTCAGAAAACAGGAGCCATTAAAAATATGACTGGACTATAATAGGGGCAACTCAAGATAGCTCTGGGTTTATATGGCAGGAGTAAAAGGAATAGATCTGAGCAGATAAAATGGAAACAAACCAAGCAAAACCCCTACAAAATCATAGTATGAACATCGAGGGTTTGGTTATTGAGGCTTGAGCACTCATGGTAATGAAAAACTCATGTACAGAGCATGACAAAAAACCTTAATCCATAATGAAAAGATTATTAATTTACTATGTCAGCAAAAAGATTAAGTACAGGGTACGATAATTGTGCATTAATCCTCATGACTAGCATGACTATAGTTGATTTGAAAAGGGTTTAAATATACAAAAATGTTCATAATTCAAATGTGAATCAACTAAGTGTATAGAAATCACATCAACATTCAAACACTCCAAAGGTAAGTCATTCAAGTATTAGACATAGAGTAGATACAAGCACAATGACCCTTTAAAAGAATTCCTTGAATAGGAGTATAAGACGAAACTAAGTTTTCAATTTTGATTCATGCTTTCACTCATGAATCAAACATGAAACAAAAACAAAAAAGAAAATATTAGAGAATTAATGAACATCTTTTGTAATCCAATAATCATCTCCAAATGATAACATTTACAAGATGAGGTGAAGGTAGCTACAAAAAATGTTGTTTGTCGTTCAAATAGAGAAGTCATGTAGGGATGCCAACACCTTCTTACTCTTGATGACTATGAAATTGTTGCAAAAACCCCATCTACTTGTAATGTCTATTATGTTGAAGCTTAATATTTTCTTGCAAATACTGCAGTGGCTAGTGATCTATGTGGATAATGGTTTTCTTGGCCATTAGATAGTGCTTCCACTTCTTAACAAGTTGAACCAGGGCATATACCTCCTTATCATATGTAGGGTACCTCAAAAATCCCCCATAAAACATATCAAAATGATAATGTATTGTCTTACCTCCTTACATCTTGCATTTGTCTCCATTTCGAAGGGATTCTGCAAGTTAGGAAATGTGGGGATTGGTGCTTGACTGATATTTCATTTCATCTCATAGAAATATTTTTATTGACTCTTTCCCCACTATAAACTCTTACTTCTCATTGTTATTGTGTGGAGTGGTGCAAATAACACTGAAAAAGATGTTATGAACGTCCATAGGTACTGTGATTCCCCAACAAATATCCCAACTTTAGTGACATTAGTAGGAACTAACCATTTTATAATGGCCTCCATCTTTGCAGGATCTATCTTGAGCTCCCTTGCATCGATCAAATACCCAAAATACACCAATGGTTGCTGATAAAACTCACATTTATTAAGGTTAGCCAATAGCTAATTCATTTTAGAGTCTCTAACACCTACATGAGATGTGACATGTACTCCTCCTAGTTAGAGATAAAACCAATATATCATTCAAATACACTATAACAACTAAATCTAAAAACGGGCATAATAAATCATTCATTAGTCTCATAAATGTAGCAGGTGCATTACATAAATCAAATGGCCTAACCAACCATTCATACAAACCTTTCCTTGTATTGAAGGAGGTCTTCCAAGTGCCTTCTTATTTGGCATGTACCTGGTGGTATCTTGATTTGACATCCAACTTGGTGAAGTACTTGGCATGCTTCAACTACTCTAACAAATCAACGATCCTGGTTAAAGGGTATTGATTCTTGATTGTAATTTTTTTCAAAGCTATGTAGTCAATACACATTCACCAAGACCCATCCTTCTTGGGTACGATGATGATAGGTGACCCACAAGGTGAGGTTCTTTATCAAATTACTCCTTTCTCCAACAACTCTTGCAACTATTTCTTCACTTCATTTGCTTCCAGAATAGACTGTTTATACAACGAAATATTTGGTAATGGGGAGTGAGGAAACAACTATATATCTTACTCCACTTCCCTCTTAGGTGTAAGTCTTTTAGTATTCTAGAACACTCCTTTGTATTCCTACAACAACTCCTGCAACTCTTCTTTATATTTTTTAGTACATCTCTCTAGGGATACCCTTAATCCTACCAATTCATCACCCGACTAATACTCTCATAAGAAAATAAAAACATACTTCTTACTTGAACTAATAAAATATTTGTATTGGTTGGCATAACAATGAGATATTTGATTTACCTTTGTGCACATTGATGATGAAAGACTCCCCATCCTTGATCAGGTAGTGTTGGTTTTATCTCTTCATGAATATCCTATCCCTCATATACATGTAGGGGATTCCAAACACTACACTACACATGTCAAGGGGTACTACATCTAACTCCACTTCATTAATAAAATCCACACTTACAATAAATTTGATCTTACACTATTTCGTGACCTTTATCTATGCATCCTTGGTTACCCACCCCAATGGATATTGGCTAGGACGATCATGAACCTCCAACCCAAGCTTGCTAACCAGATTATCTCCTATGAGATTGTTCTCTGAACTGGAATAGAATAAAGAATTTACCTTGGTATTCTTGACCTAGATCTTGATATGGGAAATTTTATTCATCTTGTTCTCCTATTTGTGATGAAATCTACTTAGATTCAACTCCTTCTGCACTAAAGTGAAAGTGCAGGAAATATTTTCATCCACATCTAAGCGAATCTCTACCTTATTGTTGAAATTTGTGGCTAGAAGGTTCTTCTTCTTGGCATCATTCTTACCATTCTTAGGGTTCATCTTTGGATGTAGTTTCCAACACTTTTTCTCAGTATGACCATTGATATTGTAATGGATACAATGGTTACTCGAATCCTTGAACTAATGGGAACTGGTTTTCATCTTCTTGAATTTCCCTTTCCACTTCTTCTTCCCCTCCTTGGAAGCATATTGGTTCTCTTTCTGCTTGGAACCACTTGGTTTTCCTCTCTTGTGGCCTATATTTTCCAGATAATATTATTTCACACATGCCTCATCAACTATCCT
>ML847842.1:26936-38570 GCA_009831015.1 Picea engelmannii | reverse complement strand
TTAGAGTTAAGGAGACAAGTGATACCTTCAGGAGATGACACATGATATTCTTGCACATATGGATTAAAAATATATGTCATTCTCTTTTTCATCAAAATATATCTAAGTGTTGACTTCTAGATTTGAAGTGAAGTTTAATTGGATTTCATATAAATTTGTGCCAGTTGAGTTGATCATCCTTCACATATCATGTTTTAGGATTTGGCATGGTTTTCTCCATGGGATTGACACATCTCTTAATTGAATGTAATAAAATTTTAAGTTTCAACATACATATGGATTCGATACATTATGTTTTGTAGATTGCATGACCTTTGTAATAGACCCACATTTATTTATGGAGGATTTAATAACACTTTAGGTCTATAAATAACTAGGTGAATTTAAAATATTGAAACAAATAAAACATAACTTGCATATGTCATTGCTAAAAAACCATCTTGAAAATTGGTCTCGTTCACTTAGTCCCCTTCCATAAACATATATCCTATACTCTACCATCTGGTATTTTCTTGCCTCTAGCCCTAATAATTCTTGTTTTGTTAGCTCAACAAGAAAACAACCTTGAAGTTGAATGAGACTATTTTAGCGCACAATGAATTCCATATGGTTAATGATTGTATTTGAATCTCTCACTACAACCAATGATTGAGCACATGAACCTTTAGAAATTTTCAATCCTTTCCAAATTGCATAAGCTTTTGCTTGGTTGTTGCAAAAAACACCAAGTCCCCATGCAAAAGAAATTTCAATTGTTCCTCCAGGGTCCATGATGACACCCCCTCCCCTGTAAATCCCAACCACCCCAGATATTTTACCAAGTTACTCACATACCAATGGTGGGCCTTTTTTCCCTCCTTGAATTTTGACGCAGCCGCGCCCGCAAGCACGCTCGCTCACAGGATCTTCTCTTCCCTCGGCCCGAAGAACACTAACCGGTCCTTCTATTTTCCTATCGAAAAATCTTCACCCACAGAAATCTCCGTGCGATCCCCTCTCTGCACTCGAAGGATCAGATTTCGTGACTTCGTGAGGTCAGTAGTCGAACTTTTCACTCTCGGATCCCCAAGACTCGATACAAGTCAACGCTGACCCTTCCTTTACCCTATCGGGAATTCTCCTATCGCGAGTTCGGCCTTCGCGGTGTCGAGGAACCCGATTCTCTAACTCCCGAGTCCTGATGCACTGAAACTCCGACACACATGCGAATGGACTATTCAATCGCCGCTTCACTCCATCGGCACTTTGGAGCTCATGGTATCGCGAATCCTAATGTAGTGAATTCGGGACTTCTCACTGCGAAACCCTGAAATAATACGCCACCTGTCCACGTCACCAACTCCTGTGGTCCCACACTATTTACGTAGCTGTCGGGATATCGCGTAACGCAATATCGTGATTCCCGTTACAATAACTTGGAGTTTCAATTCACGAAACCCCGATCCACGACATATGTGTAGATCCAATGACCCTCGTGACCCTGATCAACGGCTCCGCCCCTCCTGAGATTTGAACCTCTTGGGAATACCTATAGTATCTCCCTTGCACCTCCACAAGATCCAACGGCTCGCGGAGATTCACGAATTCTCCTCGGAGAATACTGT
The DNA here is from genome assembly GCA_009831015.1 of Picea engelmannii. Lineage (NCBI taxonomy): Eukaryota > Viridiplantae > Streptophyta > Pinopsida > Pinales > Pinaceae > Picea > Picea engelmannii. Next base: position 36,966 of record ML847842.1, on the reverse strand, counting down.
CCGTCCGTTCCCTCCTGATGAAATCTATGAAACGACTAAGTGTTCCTCCACGAACTTGTTTTCCTGCGTGCAAACTTGCAATGCTTCTTGCAAACCTTCAAGGAACAACTCCTCTACGTTGTCCTTCAACAAATTTGAAGGCCTATCCCTCTTGAGCTTTGCCACGACCTTCAAGTCCTTCAAGAAATTCTTGCACGCACTCCTTGCGGCAACCTTCAACCACGTCTAAGTGTTGAATTCTTTCGACTCTGCGCACCCCTTGCAGCAGCAGTCTTCAGTTCCTCTGCTCAGAATCGCAACTCTAAGTCTTAACTTAGCCTATGCACTCCTTGCACAGATCCTATGCTCAACTTCACTTCCAGGAACTTAGAACAAAATTTATCCCGATCTGAGCCCCCCGTCAACGCACTCCTTGCGGACACTTCAACTGCACTCCTTGCAGGAATTCTCTGGCTCAAAATAAAGAAACAATTGAAACTAATTCCTCGTTCCTTCTAGGCTTCAATTCAAACATGAAATCACCTATACAGCATAAAATAAAATGCATAACAGGAAGTAAACATTCATGAGCATAACATTCAAAGATGCATACACAGAGAATATGAATACCATGAGTCTGAATCAATTTCCTTCTATTAATTCAAGATATGTACATGGAGTCTGCTACACAACTCTCTTTGTTTCTCTCTATGCTCTTCAAAATAATGCTTATGCTACTCCTATTACAATGATACAATGAGGGTGTCTATATCCATTTTCCCTCCATCTCCTAAAACTGTCTAATCTAGAATTAAATTCTATCTACCTGCATTAACTACTTTAAATGCCTTCTATCTACCTAAGGACGAGAGCAATCCGCTCAAGGTCCATTTACAATATACAAGTGTGCCTCATTAAATTATTACATTTAAAGTTTGGCGCATTAACCTCAAGGTAAATATTCAAAAATGTTGGCTGGCTTGTCCAGCTGTCCTCCGCTTCCGCGTTGGTTCGCTTGACATGGGAGATGCTCCTGCATCATACTCCCTTGCTTGAAAATATTCATGGGATCCTATCCATGAGCTCGTGCACGGTCCTTCCATGCCTTTGAATCTCTGCTTCATTCTCCCAGCTGGCATCTTCTACTGGATGGTTCTTCCACTTGACCAGATACTCGAAGTATTGCTTTCGCCTGGTCCTTTTGCTCACTCTCCTGTCCAATATGCACTCCATTTGTGGCTTCTCTGCAACTGGCATTTGTTTCGTCCACTGGATCACTGGTTGTTCATCTCCTGTTCCTGCTTCCTCAGCTTTATATGGGTACAAATCCGAGACATTGAATATCGGAGATATTCCGATTCCATCCGGTAATTCAATCTGATAAGCATTCTCTCCAATTTTCTTCAACACCTTGCATGGCCCGATTTTCTTCATCTTGAGCTTATTATATGTTCCCCTCGGGAACCTTTCCTTTCTCAAATGTGCCAGAACCAGATCACCAAGCTCGAACTGAAGTTGTCTCTTCCGCTGATCGGATCTGTGCTTATACTCCTGACTTGAACTCTGCAGTCGCTCCTTCACCTGGCTATGAAGTTCCCTCATCGCCTCTGCGAAATCTTCTGCACTAGCGCTCCTAGTCGCATTCTGTTCTAAATCCCTCAATTTAGAAACTCCTCTCGGTTGCATGCCATATACAATCTAAAACGGACTTTTGCCTGTGCTCCTGTTCACTGAGTCGTTATATGCAAACTCTGCCTGCGACAATATATTGTCCCAGCTGCTGTGGTGCTCTGTCACCAAGCTTCTCAGTAAATCTCCCAGACTTCTGTTCACCACTTCCGTCTGTCCATCCATCTGTGGATGATACGCTGAACTAAACATCAAATTAGTTCCCAGATTCTTCCATAAGGTCCTCCAAAAATTCCCTATGAACTTCGTGTCTCTGTCCGAAACGATACTTTTCGGTAGGCCGTGAAGTCGAATGACTTCTTTGAAAAACAGATTCGCGATGTGAGTCGCGTCACTGGTTTTCCGACATGGGATAAAATGTGCCATCTTGGAAAATCTATCCACTACTACAAATATTGATTCGAAACCCCTTTGTGTCCTTGGTAATCCCAGTATGAAATCCATGTTGATTTCATCCCATGGCCTCTCAGGTATGGGTAACGGTTGTTACAAACCTGCATTTTGTCTCCTGCCCTTCGAATGCTGGAAAATCCTACACCTATCCACAAATCTCTGGACCTCTGATTGCATTCCTGGCCAAAAGTACGATTCGCTCAGCTTCGCGAACGTCTTTTCATGAATGAAGTGTTCGGCCAATCCTCCACTGTGTTTTTCCTTAAGCAGGTTCTCCCTCATGGAGCAATTCAGAATACATAGTTGATTACCCTTAAAGAGAAATCCTTCTTGGATCATGTACTCGGCCCATTGGCTCCTATCTCTGAGAATTGGATTCTCAGATACCTCATATGCCTCTTTGAAATCTTGATCATCAGCGTACATGTCCCTGAGATCATCAAAACCTAACGTCTTGACTCGGAACTCCTGCAACAACAAATATTTCCTGCTCAAAGCATCAACCACTTTGTTAGCAGTACCCGAAATGTGTTTAATCACAAATGTGAAATTCTTCATATACTCTACCCATTTTACATGTCTCTGATTCAACTTCTCCTGATGAGTCAGAAACTGTAATGCATGGTTATCACTATACAAAACAAATTCCTTCGGTATCAAGTAATGCCTCCACTTCTTCAATGCCTGTATGATGGCATACAATTCCTTATCATACGTGGAGTATTTCAACTTTGCTTCATTCAGCTTCTCACTAAAGTATGCTATCGTCCTGTCATCCTGACTTAAGACCACTCCTATTGCAAACCCGCTTGCATCGCATTTCACCTGGAATGTCTTTTGGAAATCCGGTAACACCAAAACCGGTTGTTCCGTAATCTTCTGTTTCAACAAGTTGAAACTCTTTTCGTCCTTTGCTTTCCAGTGAAAATATTTATGTATTTTCTTCACTGTATCCAGCATTGTTGCGCTAATTCCACTGAAATTCCTGATGAATTTTCAGTAGAAACTAGCCAGTCCATGAAAACTTCTCACCTCGAATATGTTTTCCGGTGATGGCCAATTTTTAATTACCTCCACCTTATCCGGATCCATTCTTAACTCATCTGCAGATATAAAAAAACCCAATTAAATGAGTTCTGTCTTCATGAATGAATATTTCTTCATGTTTATCAACATCTTTTCTTGTTGTAGCTTCTTCATCACAATAGCCAAATGCTTCAAGTGTTCTTCTACTGATTTACTGTAAATCAGTATGTCATCCAAATATACAATGAAAATTTTCCTGATGAACTCCCTTAGCACTTCGTTCATCAACCTCATGAAGGTACTTGGTGCATTTGTTAAGCCAAACGGCATAACAAGCCATTCATACAACCCTTCGTTTGTTTTGAAGGCTGTCTTCCATTCATCGCCTTCCCTCATGCGAATTTGATGATATTCTCTTTTCAAATCAATCTTTGAAAAATATTTTGCTCCACTCAAGCAATCCATCAGATCATCCATCCTAGGCAATGGAAATCTGTATCTAATAGTTATCTTATTAATCGCCCTAGAGTCGGTACACATCCTCCAACCTCCGTCTTTCTTTGGACTGAGTACTGTTGGAACAGCACATGGACTCGGGCTTTCCTTGACCAATCCTTTGTCCAACAAATCTTGGACTTGCCTCTTAACTTCTTCATTCTCCTATGGCGTCAATCTGTACGCATATTTGTTCGGAAAACTAGCCCCTGGTATGAGGTCAATATGATGACTCGCACTCCTTATCAGTGGCAACGAACAAGGTAATTCATCCACGACTATATCAGCGAACTCTTCCAGCAGTTCCTGAATCTCCTCTGGTAAATCACCCACTCTTGTGCTGGTCAACACAATTCTCGGTTTCCTGACCACAAAGAATTGTGGATCTTCCTTCTTCTTAACCTCTGTAAGAAGTTCCTTCCCACTCATGAGAAGTACAGTGTTGCTCACTTCTGGCTTCACCTCTTTATCCTTAATCGGAAGCAACATATGGGTTCTCCCATTCTTCTGTAAAGTATACGTGTTCATCCTCCCATCATGAATCACATTTATGTCATATTGCCATGGTCTACCCAGCAATAAATGACAAACATCCATAGGAATAACATCACACAAGATCTTATCATTATATCCCCCTATCTTGAATTCAACTAAACATTGTTTAGAGACAGTTACCTGGTGTCCCTTTTACAACCAAGAAATTTTGTACGGGCTTGGATGATCAATCGTCTCTAGCTCCAGCTTCTCTACCATCTCGGTTGAAACGAGATTATCAATGCTTCCATTGTCTACGATAACCTTGCATACCCTGTCCTTGGTTTTTCAAGCAGTCCGGAATAACCTGCTCCTCTGGACTGAACTCTCCACCTCCTTCTCAGGTGTCAAAAGAGCTTTTCGCATCATAAGCGATCTTCCGCCTTCAACGTCTTCTTCCTCAACATCCCACCTCTGCGCTTCGGTGATGTGAGCTTCCCCAGTCTATTTCTTCTTATCTGGACACTCATAAGACTTGTGCCCATTCTTTCCACATGTGAAGCATGTAATTACTTCACCTCTTCCTCTTCCTCTACCTCTAGTACGAGGGAAAATGTTGTTGTCAACATAATCTCCTCTCTGCTCAGTATGTTGTCCTCTCTGCTCAGCATATTGTCCACGCTGTGAACTTCCACCCCTCTCTGTTCGAGTTTGAGGTTTCTTCCAGTCGTCCTTGAGCTTCTGTCTTCTGTCCTGGGCAACTGATTTTCCTCTGGGCTGACTTCTGCCTTGACCTCTCTGACCTTGTTTTCGGCTCAGCTTCTCCTCTGCTTTCAGAGCCAATTGGTAAGCATCTTCCACCGTTCGGATGGTTAGCATGCTCAATTCATACTGAATGTCATATCTAAGACCATTCATATATCTAGCAACCTTCTCATCATCGCTCTCCCGATGACCTGCCCTGATGTTCAGTCTGTAGAATTCCTCAGTGTATTCTTTCACTGACATCATCTTCTATCTTAGGTTCTACATTCTCCTAAACAGAGTGATTTGATAGTCTTTGGGGATGAATTTCACCTTCATCATCCTGTCCCAACTTTTAATTTTCTGCTTGCCCTTGCAGCGTCTGTCAGCTTGTAGCTCATCCCACCACAATGTTGCATGTCCTTTGAGTCTCGTGACTGCATGTTTGACTTTGTTGTCCTCTTCGACATCTTCATAGTCGAAGTACGTATCTAGAGCTCTAATCTAGTATAGAAGCTCCTCTGCATCCAAGTTTCCTTCATAAACTGGAATGTCCATCTTCGCTCTTGCACCTATCCTAGCAATAGCTTTTATCAAGCGCTCGCTTGATGCATCTTCAACTGCAACTTCCTCTTCACGTTCAGCCTCAATCTCATTTTCGGAATCACTTAGATCCCTCACACCAGCTGTGCATCTTTGCGCTGTCTCCATGTCTTCGAGTCTAGCTCGGAGATCACGCATCTGTCTCTCCATAGCTGGATTTGTTATCTGCCTGCCCCTTCTTCTCGGCATTTCCCTATCCTCTGGATCGGGTGATTGTCTCTCTCTCCTTGGTGGCATGGTGAATTCTCTCCTTCTCTGCTACAGAAAGCAAAGATTCTTTATGTGCTCTGATACCACACTAACGCAGCTGCGCCCGCAGGCAGACCCGCTCACATGATCTTCTCTTCCCTTGGCCCAAAGAACACTAACCGGTCCTTCTATTTTCCTATCGGGAAATCTTCACCCACAAAAATCTTCGTGTGATCCCCTCTCTGCACTCGGAGGATTGGATTTCACGACTTCGCGAGGTCAGTGGTCAAACTTTTCACTCTCGAATCCCTGAGACCCGATACGAGTCAATGCTGACCCTTCCTTTACCCTGTTGGGAATTCTCCTATCGCGAGTTCAGCCCTCGCGGTGTCGAGAAACTCGATTCTCCAACTCCTGAGTCCCGATGCGCTGAAACTCTGACACACATGCGAATGGACTATTCAATCGCCGCTTCACTCCATTGGCACTTCGAAGTTCGCGGTATCGCGAATCCTAATGCAGTGAATTCGGGACTTCTCACTGCGAAACCCCGAAATAATACGCCACATGTCCACGTCACCAACTCTTGTGGTCCCAGACTGTTTACGTAGCCGTCGGGATATCACATATCACAATATCGCGATTCTTGTTGCAAGAACTTGGAGTTTCAATTCACGAAACCCCGATCCATGACATATGTGTAGATCCAACGACCCTCGTGACCCTGATCAACGGCTCCGCCCCTCCTGAGATTTGAACCTCTTTGGAATACCTGCAGTATCTCCCTTTCACATCCACAAGATACAACGGCTCACGGCGATTCGTGAATTCTCCTCGGAGAATACTGTCCGTCCATTCACTCCTGATGAAATCTATGAAACGGCTAAGTGTTCCTCCACGAACTTGTTTTGTTGCGTGCAAACTTGCGACGCTTCTTGCAAACCTTCGAGGCACAACTCCTCTGCGTTGTCCTTCAACAAATTTGAAGGCCTATCCCTCCTGAGATTTGCCACGACCTTCAAGTCCTTCAGGAAATTCTTGCACGCACTCCTTGCGACAACCTTCAACCATGTCTAAGTGTTGAAGTCTTTCAACTCTGCGCACCCCTTGCAGCAGCAGTCTTCCGTTCCTCTGCTCAGAATCGCAACTCTGAGTCTTAACTTAGCCTGTGCACTCCTTGCACAGCTCCTATGCTCAACTGCACTTTCGAGAACTTAGAACAAAAGTTATCCCTATTTGAGCCCCCTGTCAACGCACTCCTTGTGGACACTTCAACTGCACTCCTTGCAGGAATTCTCTGGCTCAAAATAGAAAAACAATTGAAACTAATTCCTCCTTCCTTCTAGGCTTCAATTCAAACATGAAATCACCTATACATCATAAAAGAAAATGCATAACAAGAAGTAAACATTCATGAGCATAACATTCAAATATGCATACACATAGAATATGAATACCATGAGTCTGAATCAATTTCCTTCTATTAATTCAAGATCTGTACATGGAGTCTACTACACAGCTCTCTCTGTTTCTCTCTATGCTCATCAGAATAATGCTTATGTTTCTCTTGTTACAATGATACAATGAGGATGTCTATATCCGTTTTCCCTCCATCTCCTAAAACTGTCTAATCTAGAATTAAATTCTATCTACCTGCATTAACTACTTTAAATGCCTTCTATCTACCTAAGGACGAGAGCAATCCGCTCAAGGTCCATTTACAATATACAAGTGCGCCTCATTAAATTATTACATTTAAAGTTTGGCGCATTAACCTCAAGGGAAATATTCAAAAATTTTGGCTGGCTTGTCCAGCTGTCCTTCGCTTCCGCGCTGGTTCGCTTGACGTGGGAGATGCTCCTGCATCAAATTTGCCCATGATGATCTCTGGAGTATGAAGAAGCAATTCCAAATTTTTATGGAAAAATAATTGAAGAGTTATGGGCTTATGCAATTGTTATCAAGAATCCAAGGACTTCATAAGTCCTCCTAAGCTACATGCTCCATTGGTTCCAATCCACTTACTAAGCCACATGTTCCATTGGTGCCACTCCAGTTACATGAACATTATCGCAACCAAGGCATCCCCAAGTCAAATACATGCCTCCATGAAAGAATCCAAGTTACCCTATGTTGTCTAGGGCTCAATTCTCTCCTCTAGAATGTCAATGCTTCTTTTCCAATGTAGGGAATCCTCCCAAGAAAGCAACCAATATAAATTTGGCCAACATAAATAATGTCCCAATTTATCTAACCATAATAGTGTTAGAAGGAAGTTACCCTCTAGGCCTAGACATAGATTCATATGCACATTTTCCATAAAACAACCTATGCAAGGTACATTTATCATTCCTTAGCTTAAAAATTGAATTTTTAAATTTTCAGCATTAAAATTAAAAATTTATTAGAAATTACAGAATTTGACAAAATCTCGTAATTGCTCCAAGGTTCGTGTACTTCCAGGACAGCTGGGAGAAATCAGAGACATGTGTCATGATCCTTTATGTACAAGGATGGGTGAATATCTATCAAGTTCGATATCTAAGCTTTCCCGGTGTCTGGTCAACGTTGGTCAAACAGGGCCACTTCAGCAGAAAATACCCTGTTTTAGCATAAAATTATGGACAGTTTTAGATTTTCTGATTTAATACATGTATTTTTGTTGATTTAATACATGACTCAAATTATTCTTACTCGAGCTATACCCCTCGGTATCTCCTCAAGGACACTTACATTGTTTACCTTATCTCTAGGTTAACTTAGGTTATGTCAACACTTAGAATTTTCTATATACTTATACTATATTCAATCATCTTAGGGTTTATGCTTTGAGATTTGGAAACTTGGACTTGAATTGTCAACAATTGTAAACTCACATAAACTGTGATGAACAACATGACAATAGTTGTACTAAAAGGGTATTTTTTCATAATACACCTCATGAGAGCACCTCTTCTCTTGACATTATATAACTCATGGTAGGATTAGTGGATCCTACCATATAGTATAGTGACATCAACATTGTATAAATTAGTTAGAAACATGCAATTATTAGAGAGTAATGCACAACAGGTTCATATATATCCATGTCATCATGGTGATGTTATCAAGTCATCTTGTTAAGGCATGGACAAATCATAGGTTGCCACATATCATTGATGATGTCATCAATTTAGAGTTAAGGAGACAAGTGATACCTTCAGGAGATGACACATGACATTCTTGCACATATGGATTAAAAATATATGTCATTTTTTTTTTCATCAAAATATATCTAAGTGTTGACTTCTAGATTTGAAGTGAAGTTTAAATGGATTTCATATAAATTTTGTGCTAGTTGAGTTGATCATCCTTCACATATCATGTTTTAGGATTTGGCATGGTTTTCTCCATGGGATTGACATGTCTCTTAATTGAATTTAATAAAATTTTAAGTTTCAACATACATATGGATTCGATACTTTATGTTTTGTAGATTGAATGACCTTTGAAATAGACCCACATTTATTTATGGAGGATTTAATAACACTTTAGGTCTATAAATAATTAGGTTAATTTAAAATATTGAAACAAATAAAACATAACTTGCATATGTCATTGCTAACAAACCATCTGAAAAATTGGTCTCGTTCACTTAGTTTTCTTCCATAAACATATATCCTATACTCTACCATCTGGTATTTGCTTGCCTCTAGACCAAATAATTCTTGTTTTGTCAGCTCAACAAGAAAACAACCTTGAAGTTGAATGAGACTATTTTAGCACACAATGAATTCCATATGGTTAATGATTGTATTTGAATATCTCACTACAACCAACGATTGAGCACATGAACCTTTAGAAATTTTCAATCCTTTCCAAAGTGCATAAGCTTTTGCTTGGTTGCTAGAAAAAACACCATTTCCCCATGCAAAAAAAAATTCAATTGCTCCTCCAGGGTCCATGATGATACCCCCTCCCCTTCCCATCCCAGCCACCCCATATTTTTTACCAAGTTACTCAAATACCAACGGTGGGCCTTTTTTCCCTCCTTGCATTTCTCCATGATGATCTCTGGAGTATGACGAAGCAATTCCAAATTTTTGTGGGTTGATTTTGATGGAAAAATAATTGAAGAGATATGGGCATATGCAATGGTTATCAAGCATCCAAGGACTCCATCAGTCCTCCTAAGCTACATGCTCCATTGGTTCCAATCCACTTACTAAGCCACATGCTCCATTGGTTCCACTCCAGTTACATGAACACTATCGCAACCAAGACATCCCCAAGTCAAATACATGCCTCCATGAAAGAATCCAAGCTACCCTATGTTTTCAAGGGCTCAATTCCCTCCTCTATAATGTCAATACTTCTTTTCCAATGTAGGGAATCCTCCCAAGAAAGAAACCAATATAAATTTGGCCAACATAAAGAATGTCCCAATTTATCTAACCAT
>ML847842.1:4285-17341 GCA_009831015.1 Picea engelmannii | reverse complement strand
AAAGGCATACTGGACAGGGGGGTTCGAAAAATATCATCAGTCGTCCATCGATGCAACTGCTCCTACATCGTAGATCTGTGCGCAAGGTTTAAACAACATTCCGAACCCCCCCCACCATTAAAGGAAGAACGGTCGGGGGGGTTTGGAATTGAATCTTGACCCTGGATCTAAGTGCTGGCATCTCAACCGTTCAGATGCGCACTTTTGTTATCTCTGATTCCGGACCCCTCCCCACCGTTAAAGGTAGAACGGTTGGGGGGGTCCGAAAAAACTTGTCAGCTGTAGATCTGGGTGTCGACATCTCATCTGTTCATCTGTGCATTGTTTTTAATCTGTGAGCACAAAATCATATTTTCTCTGAAACTTAGGATAAGCACATTATGTGGGTTTTCCCAAGTTTTCCCTATTTTCATCATCATGGGGTTAGACATCAAACCTTTAAACCTCAAAGATATGGTTCAACCTTGATCATCATGCCTGTTTTATTGGGATAAAGAAAACTACCCTATGTTCTAACCTAATTACCTATGACAATTAGCCCAGATTAAAATGTTGGACTAAGAAATTACTCTATCCTGGGGTTATTTGACCAAGATTAGGCAGTTTGGTCAAATTTATTCACTAGTTAACCTAAATCACTTGGCTAAGATTAAACAGTTTAGCCAAGCTTAGTCACTACTCCTATCAACATAAATTTAAAAGGACTTGGCCATGTTTAAACTGTATGAACCAAGTCACTATTATTGCATGGGGCTTTATCCAATTTCTTCTATGCCCTCTTTTATTCTTTTTCTTTTTCTTTTCTTTTTTTCTTTCTTTTCTTCTTCTTTTTATTTTCTTTTCTCAAATTATTTGCAGAATAGAAAATCATTTGACAAACAAGACACTAGAGTGATAACATTTCAGTCACCGATTGATCCTATAAATTATAGGATTATAACAATGGCTCCACCTAGGGATGGTACTCTCCTTGTGATGTTCCAAGAATCCTGCTTCCTGATGTTCTGAAAAAATTTCTTCACAATAGCCTTTGTTGTTTGATTTGTTTTATTTTTGAAAATTTGATGACAATGTTCAGTGGCTTAGGGCCTTCTCTGCGGGCTTCAACCCTCTGATCAAAGTTATTCACCCAAAAACTTGTAAGCAAAGTGAAATGATTTGTACAATGGAAAGGTGAGACTGAAAGTCCCTACTGAGGAGGTGAATAGTGTTTCAGCATTCTTCCATTCACAGGTCCTCCTAGAAGATTGGTCCCATCACTGTTGTTGAGAAGGAAGGCATTATTCTCTCTAAATGCGTGAATTATGTAAGGTCCCTTCCATAAAATGTCGAATTTTCCATGCTTCCCCTTATCTTCATTTCGGGCATCCCATTTCAGAACCAGGTCACCTAGCTCAAAGTCGTCTTCTTTAGTTCTTTTGTCGAAAATCATTTTAATGCTCTGCTGGAAAACCTAAGTTTTGTTGTACACTTCTTCTCTGGACTACTGCAAATGGATCATCTGGCTTATCCTTCTTTGGGAATCATCCGGCTCAGCTTGCATCTCTTGCAATAGTTTCATGACAGGAACCCCTAAGGAGGTAGGAAAAATTGCTTCAGTACCATAGGCCAACTGATATGGAGACATACCAATTGACCTCTTGGTGGTCAGTCTGTCGGCCCATAATGCGAAAACCAGCTTGTTATTCCATGAATTTTTGTTTTCTTGCAACGTCTTCTTGATAATGTTCACTAGGGTTTTATTGGATGACTCCGCCAGCCCATTTCCCTAAGGATAATAGGTTGTGGAATGCCCCAAACTGATATGATACTGGTTGAAAAAATCTATGAGCTTATTAGATCGAAAAGCAGTTGCATTGTCAGTTATAATCTTTCTAGGACAACCAAAATGAGACAAGATATTATTTTCTAGAAATTTAATAATGACAGAATCAGTAGCTTGCCTGCTAGGTACAGCTTCGATCCATTTTGTGAAATAGTCCGTAGCAATGAGAATCCACCTGTGCCGGCCCGAAGAGGGAGGATGTATTTCTCCAATAAAGTCTAATCCCCATTGGTGGAAAGGAGCTTCAACAGAGATTGGCTTCAGGGGCAAAGGAAGGAGTTTCCTTTTGCCCTCGAACACCTGACATTTATGACATGAAGTCACTTTATTATGCACATCAATGAATAGTGTAGGCCAATAGAACCCAGCTCTGAGAATTTTATTAGCTGTGGTCTTCCAATTCATATGACCGCCACAGTCTCCTGCATGAAAGTCTTGCAATACTTTGTCAGCTTCATCCTTTAACAGACAATTTAACAAAATACCTCCAAGATCCTTCCAATATAGATTGCCTTCTAGAATGCAAAATTTTAATGCTTTCAATTTCAAAAACCTAGCTTTAGTTTTGGTCAGACCAGGGGGATCTTGTAAGTTATGAAAAACAAATATCAGGTCTGCATACCATGGAGAGTTTATAAATACCTCTATCACGCCTGGAGTCACCTCCTCTCCCTATTCATCTACTGCAGCTAAGAAATTAACATCAAGAGCATGGAAATTGGATTCAACCATTAAATTGCTAGACCTTGACCTTTAATAAGTTTAGTAGGATTAATCTCTATGTCATACTCTAGAATGATAGCAATCCATTTTCCTCTTCTATCGTCTGGATTGTCCTGGGTTAAAATGTCTTTTACTACTACATTCAGAACATATGCGATGGTGTGGGAATGGAGAATATACACTCTAAAATATTTTATAACCTTTACCAGGGAAAAAGCTTGTTTCTCCATTATTTTATAATTCAAAGCAGCATCTCTTAAAGATTTACTAAAAAAGGCTATGGGTTGTTCATACCCTTCGTTGTTTTTTTGTAGTAATACTGCTGCAATGGTATGTTCAGAAGTGAAAGAAAAAAGGTAAAAATCCTTGGTGAAGTCAGGACTAATCAGGACTCGAGCCTGTGTGAGTGCATGTTTAACTTGTTCAAACGACTGCTTGGATTTAGAATCCCATTTTATTTTTGTGTCCTTTTTTAACATGTTGGTGATGTTCCTGAGAAGCTCAGCCAGGTTAGGTATGAATCTTCTCAGAAAGTTTATTTTTCCAATGAAAGATTGTAATTCTTTAATATTCCTTGGATGTTCCAGTTTCTGAATGGATTCTATTCTAATGGGATCTATCTTAATTCCATCCTTAGAGATTATGTGCCCCAACCGTTTTCCTTCCTCTAATTCGAAAAGGCTTTTCTTAGGATTCAGAGAAATCCCAAATTTCCTGCATTTCTCAAACACTCATATGAGATGTCATAAGTGCTCGTCATCAGATTGGGAATAAAAAGTTACGTTGTCCAGATAAATGACAATAAATTTGCCAATTTCTTCCACAAAAGCAATGTCCATCGCTCTCTGGAAAGTGGCCTCAACGTTCATCAACCCGAAAGGCATTTTCACATACATGAAGGTACCCCAAGGTGTTGTGAAGGCTGTCTTCTCTTGGTCATCTGGGTGAATGAGAACCTGGTTATAGCCTAAGAAACCATCCAGTAAGGGGATTCGGCTGGATCCAACTACCTTTTGTAATATGTGGTCCATTTTTGGCAATGGGTAGTTGTCTTTGAGAGAAACCTTATTCAGGTTTCGGAAATCGATACAAAGCCTGATTTCCCCAGATTTATTTCGGATTGGAACCAGATTTGAAACCCATTTGGAAAATTGTAAGGGAACTATAATTTTAGAATCATACATATTTTTGATTTCCTTCTCTATCAGGGGAAGTAACTTGGGATTGATTCTCCTAAGTTTCTGTTTGAAAGGTTTTTTATTTTCTTTTATCGGGATCCTATGTTGTATGATGCTTGTGTCATAAGACTTCAAATATTTGTAACTCCAAGCAAACATGCCCGAATATTCCTTGAAAAGTTCAATGTATTTGAGTTTCTGCTCAGGGGGTAAGGATTTGGAAAGTTTTACTATCTTGGGTTTCTCTTCTGTCCCTATGTTAACGTCTTCAACCTCTTTCCCATTGGCTTCAATTTTAGGTTTTTTAGCTACATCATTAAAATCAAATAAGTCTTCTAACGAAACTAAACCTCTAGGCAAAACATTACTCTTTAAATGCAAAACATCATATTCTATCTCATCTTCACCTAACTCTTCTGCATCTACTTTATTTACACTGTAATTTCCAAAATTGGATTTATTCACATTTTCAACATCATTTTCTAAGTCTATGTTTGTACACTCGAAATCATTTTTACATTGTAGAAAATCTTCAATTTGGTCATCGTTCCCAAATACCTGCCAGTATATGATGTTGTCCGGGACAGTCAGTCTGCACTTCACCTCCATCGTGTATGGGTGAGTGGAACGAAAAGGTATCTTGCACGTAGCTACTGATGTAGCTAACCCATCTGCTAAAATATTCTGACCCCTGGGCATCACTTGCAAATCAACTTCAGTGAAACATTTAAGGGCATCCAAAACAACATTTCTATAAGATCTAAGCCTGGGATGTTTTTTTGCGTACTCACCTTTAATTTGTCTGATAATTAATTTAGAATCGCCTCTTACCATGATTTGTTTGGCACCAACCATCTTTAATAGTTTAAGACCGAGCATCAAAGCTTCATACTCTGCTATGTTGTTAGTGCATTGAAAATTCAGTTTGTAAGAATGGTTTTTCGAATACCTGGACTTGTGATTGTGCAACCAAACTCCTTCTCCAACTCCTTCTTTGCTTATAGCTCCATCGAATTCCATGCTCCATAAATCTGCTGGCAATTCTTTGCTTATTTCAAGTTTCTTCCCTTTTGCCTCACTAATTTCTTGGTCTTCGTTCAGGTCAAATGCATCTTCTTCCAGCTGAGTGATTTTTTCTCCCATATCCTCGTCGTTATATAGGATAAAGGAATTTAGATCAGAGTGTGCAGAGTAAAAAGGATAGTTATGTGGTTTTTCTTAACTATTGACCATATATTTCATCAGCATCTCTTTGTATAGTCTTCTCTGTTGTCCAAATACTGGGATGGTGGCATATGACATATCCAACTGCAAAGTACCTTTCAATTTAGCTCCCCAAGACCTGGATAGTAACATACCATATTTTGGGGGAATGTCCACGACCACAACATCCATAACCATGCTTTTTGTTGGAATCTGAACTAGGGTGATACATAAGTCCTTGATCAACCTGATACATATGACTTTGCTAGAGTCAAAAGAGTGTAAATCCTTGTAAGGTCTGGTGACCTCGAGTCCCAGTTTTTCCATCACTTCTTTAGCCATCAGTTTATGGGAACCACCTGAATCTAACATAGCATTGTGCAGAATCAGGTCGTGTATATTAAGGATGATGTAAAAAGGAGTGACAGTGCCAGTGTCAGTCTGACCATCAACTTCAGGGCCAAACAGGAGTTCAGGTTGATCATCGGTAAGATTTACCGTGTCTGAATGAGTAGCCGATCCAACGGTTAAGGCCTTTGTGCCTATATCAGGTTCAATGCTCAGCGCTTTGATCACCTGTGATCGGTAAGAGTCCTTACTAATCAACTTGGAAAGGGGAATGGGAATTTTCACTTTGGCTAATTCCCCTTCGAGGTTGAAAGGGGTAGATGCTCTTCTTTGGCTCAACAATTCTGATTTGTCCACCATAGTATTCTGAGAAAAAGTACTTGGTCGATTCATTGATGAAACCTCAGTCTACGTTGATCTTTGTAAAATGGTAGGATTTCTTTTTGCTAGAGCTTCAGCCTTGCCTATCTCAAGGATCTTCTTGGTAGAAGGCTCAGGGGCTTTCTTGGTTTCGACTGTTTTCTTTGTTTTGGTTACCTTTTTTAGGGAACTTTCGTCTGTCTTTTTACTTCGAAGATTGTATTGCCTGTGTACCTCCATAATGTCATTTTCAAATGCCTCCTGTTCTGTTTCTTAGGCTTCCTCACTCACCTTTGTTTGAGAAAAAAGGAAAAGTTATTCCCCTTCCTGAGTAAGGAAAATGCCTTCGTTATCATGAATGCCCATGAGGTTTATGTGTGTGTCTTCTAATTCTTCAATTACCTCCTCACCCTCATCGGCATAATTTTCCTTTAGGGGTGTTCTAATCTGTTGATCAGGACCCCTCTATTCTCTTTGATCCCTGGGATCTCTCTGCCTGATTTGAGGAGGATTTCTTCTGAAGTTAGGATTCTGAATTTGTGGAGCAGGTTGGTTTTCTCTAAGGGGGTTTCTTTCGGTTACAGTAAGTATCTCCATCATCCTCTCCACTACCCTAGCTAAGGAATCTAGTTTGGCATCAAAAGAATATATGGAAGGTTCATCTTTAATCGTGACTCTCCTCTCTGTCCTCTGTCGTGCTCTTTTAGCCAACAGGTTATCCTCTACACTTATCGTGCTTTTCTGCATGTCCTCTAGGGTGGTAGAGTTTCTTTCCCTTAATTGATATGACATATCAGGGTCGAAACCGTCAGGGAATTTTATCAGTGCCAAACCTTGCGGGAGTTTAATATCAGCTTGAATCACATTGTACAAATTGTTGAAACGGGTGCAGTAGTCATATACTATCTCTCCTTGATTCCTTCTGATGTTTTCGTATTCTGACAAGATCTAGAGAGGGTTTTTCTTTACCTCCCATCTGTTTAGAAAAATTCTTTGAAACGCGGTAAGGTCAACCACTGAAGCAACATGTAATCCCTTATACCATTTCTTAACATCCCCAGTCAGACTCTGCGCAAAAAGTCTCATTTGAACATCAGCTTCATCCACTTCTTGTAAGTCAAAATAGTCATTCATTTTATCAACGTGTTGTTGTGCGTTCAAGGGCCCTGTACCATCGAACTATGGGAGTCTTGTTTGATAATCCTGGGGCATGTCGTGTAAAGGTGCAACCAACACCAAGGGAGCATATATGGCCGCCATGATAGGTGGAGGGGGTGGGACAACAACCTGAATGATGGGTGGGGCGGTGGAAGAAAATGAGGAAGATGAGGGGCTAGCTGGCACTGAGTGAGAAGTTTGAGGTTTTGTAGTGGGAGATAGTACTTCAGGGGTCTGGGCTTGCAGGACAGCTGGATCTAAAATGGTTTCAGTCACAAAGCTATCAGATTTCGTTCTAAACATGCTTTGTTCAAAGATTGTTTCGAAGTCAAGATCTTGAAGGGCAACAAGTTCCTCTGGAAGAGAAGGGGACCTGTGAAGGGGACTATGACTCCCTGAACCTTCTGCAATGGTCTGCTTTCTAAGTAACTGTTCTGGATTATCAGTTGCTATCGCAGGTTCCGAGTTTGGGTGGGATCGAGTATAAGCTCTTTTAGGAGCTATATTTTTTAATTTTATATATTTTTTATTTTTTTATGAATCTGAAATTACTATGTACAAGCATTTAACAACCTCTGAACATTATTCCTTTCTCAAATTTATAATTTTTTCGGAAACAAAATTTTCTTCTAGGGAAAAAGGAAAGTGGGGTTGAATGTTTGTTCAGGTCCCCAGTATGGTCGCCACTATGTTATCGCTCTGTAAATTCCCAGAGGTTGTTAGAGTGGAAGAAATTTACAAGAGGTAACTTTATCCAACCACTTCAAAACTAGAATCTAGCCCTACCAGCTTCAGAGAGGGATCTCTCTGTATGATTTAGCGATGTTTTAACTTTAAGATATTAGGCTAGTTAAATAAAATAAGATTGAAAAGTTTTTTTGTTGTTTTTGTTAAGTTGGCTAAAAAGAGTTTACGCTTCCATTGGGCTATGGGGTCTGTATAATAAAGATGGAAATCTAAACAGAAATTAAAAGATTCTTTTCACAGGGCAAGATAATGCATTCATTGGATCCTTTAGCAATAAAATGATGAATAGAAGAAAAGATGAGAATATCAATTAAAGTAAAGAAGCATTTAAGAATTTCTTCATTGTAATATCAGAAAGATAAACATTTAGATTTTTCAAAGCCGGAAACAAGGTATACACAGACAAATCCTGCAACATGCGCTACTTTAAAAGATTAGATTAGAAAACAATATGACAATAGAGAGAGAAAAATATTTAACATAGAAAAGAATAACATCATCAATGAAACACACACGAGAATCCTGTGAAACATCCCTTTGTATTACTGGAAGATCTCTTGACACAAATTACAGTCTTTCTAGCCTACAGGGCATAAAGATCAACCCTCAGTACTTCAAAGTTTGAAGTATTTATAATAAAAATTACACATGATCCTGTCATTAAAGATTAGGATGTGGAAATCTAAATTTAGCTAACTAACTCAACAAGATACAAAAATTCAGGAACTGTTTGATGATGTGTTGAAACTTCATGCTGATTTCTGGGATGAACCGTTGGTGAGGCCTCTGCACGACTTCATCTGACTGGACAGTTGACTAGGATTGAACACCTCAACTCCTACTCGATCAGATTGCATAAATCTTCCCACTGAAGGTTATTGGGAATGCTGACTTTGATCAATCTTCGATATACTTCATCCATCTCCGTATACTTGGAAAAAGTTGGTTTGACGATGCAAATGTACGGGATCTTGTGTTGTATGCTGATATCTGACTAGAAATTCTCTAAGAACGCTCTGCCTGTGATACTGCCCTGTATTCCCAATAATTTAGAACTATCTTTAGCCACAGTGGCTAGTTTCCTTTTATAATCAGAAAGTGTCATTAACTTGTCGTTTATGACCCTTAAGCCAGGGAGGCCTTTCTTCTGCAGAGCTTCAATATTACTGAAAAATATTTGTATTCCTATGTCCATAGCCTGGACCATTTCCTCCAGTTGCAACATCAGTCCTCTTTTGGTGAGGACCCTCTTGACCTCAAGGATGGTTTTTGTCCTATCTTCAATTTTCAACTCCTCTAACTCTTCTCTGGTTTTTTAATTCAGGAATTTAATAATCTTAGTGGCTTCTGCAGGCATTTCTCCCAATTCTCCTCTTATCTTTTCAATCACCTGCTTGCTTCTTTGCATCAGTTTGTTCTGCTTGAACATGATTTGCACCATAGGCCATATTTCATTTATGGATTTGGTGATATCCATCCAGACAATTTCCTTGACCTCAGCAAGTGTTTTGCATCCACTATTTGCTTTTGAATCTGTTGCAATTCCTGTTTGAGCTTGTCTAATGTTTGCTTCTCTTTAGAGTAGCTGACTTGGTAAGAATACTTGAGTTCCTGAAGGTTCTCAACCTCCTTTTTAAGTCTTCTAATCTCTGTCTCCTGCAAATTCATCTCCTCCATGGATTTTTCCAGTTCAACTGTCTTCTCCAGAGCTGTTAGTGGAGTTGCTTAGTGAATTTCTACTGCAGATGTTGTGCTTACTCCTGTGAGTGGAACTGCGCTTAATGGAATGACATCCATGGGCTTTGATTGTTCCTTCTCTTTCAATAGTTTTTCCAATTCTGCTTCCATCTCCTTCAATTGTGCATTCTGCTCCATGATCAGCTTGAGCATCTCATCCTTTTCCCCTTCTGTCTCAGCTATCTTATTTTCCTATGAATCTTATGTTGGTGGTAGTTTCAACTGTTTCCTTAGATATGTTATATCGTCATTTTTATTTTTAAGCATCTCCTCGACTGCTTTCACATTCAAGGGATCATACCCGATCTTGAGGACCAGTTCTTCCAACATCTTAATTCTGTTATCCTTTGCAAAGGATGATATCTTCTCTAAATTCAGTTGTGTCTGAACATTACTCAGAGATGCCTATAATTTGGTGGCTGCAGTAGAAGCATTTGCCAATGTGGAGAAAATCATTTCCCCAGTTTTCCTGCGCAGATCCATTTGATCAACAGGATGCACATCCCTTGTATGAAACTCAAACGTTGCCCTTTTGTAGTCAGTAATCGCTTTTGGATCTGGCACCTATGCTTGCAGAAATTCCATGTGCATTCTACCCTTCTCTGTATCAAATGCATACAACAGTATGTGTTGAGTTGTTGATGTCTGTTTCCAAAATTGAGCATATGTACTGTTGGTCAGTGTCTGATTTTTCTTTTTGATCAGATCATATTTCTCAAAAATACTTAATTTTGGTCCTCCTTTGCTCGCCTGGTTGACTGGTGGTGTATCTATGGGCTTCTTAGGCAAAAATGTAGAAATGATTTGCTTGTTGCTTGAGATGAAAAGTGATCGGGCATCCTTCATAGTTACAGTGGATTGGCTTTCTTATAACCAGCCATATCAGGTACCTGACTGGTTTTTGGCCTTTTGGTGTGCAGTTGGAAATCTTCAACCGAGACTTCGGTGATGGATGGTGAGGTATCCCTCCTGGGTCTCTTATCCTTGGGAACCTGAGGTGTATTTGTCTATGAGACAGTGACCGAAGGGTCTTGCTGTTCTAATTCAACCAGAGTGTTCGACTCCCATTCTATTTGATTTGCGAATTTTTCTATCTCAGGCTTGGGAGTATGAACATATGGGGCATTTTTATTCTTAATCCTCATCTTAGAAATAGTCCCGCATGGATCATAGTGCCATACGAAGCTAACAAAAAACTTCATCTCTTTTAATAGTCTATCTGCTTCCTCCCTAGTGCCTCAGCTATTGCAGATGAATGATCATATTTTCCCTTTAATTCTAAGTTGTTGCTTCTTTTTCAGAGACACGAAATGTATGTCATCTGAGTTAATCATTTACCTTATGTAATCCGGAGAAAATATCCTCATGGGTAGGTACTTGGGCAGTCTGTATGGAGCGAACTCACATCCATAAAATATGATCTCAGTGTGGTTTTGGTAAAGATACCAATCGCTAGTTTTCGCAAGATCTGAGAGGTGTAAAATCCTCTGAATCTCTTCGTTTATTCTCAGCTCATGTCTACCACTAAGCATGCTCACCACTGGATGGTAAAACTACTCGATAAACGGTTTGAAGCTTAAATCTATAGAATTTTGCCTGAGTAGTGAAGTCCAAGTTGTTACCTTTTGTGTCCTCTCGTCCTTGTCCATCTTTTGCATTGAAAAGGAGAATATGTATGCCTGAAAGAAAGTGAACATGTAGGCCAGTATTGAGGAATACTGAAACATGCCCTCTGTGGCGAATCTTGAAAATTGTTCATGGATACTGTTCACTAGGAAAGTGTTGTAATCGAACTGTGTGGTGGGTTTTTCTTCTATGGAGAAAATGGACAGAAAACCCAATATGGGTTCATCCACCCATTGATCGAAAAAATAACCTAACAAAGCGTAGACTGATGAAATGATTTGGTTTCCCTTTACTGAGAATTGGGAGGAAGGGTGTGGGGGATTTGTCTTGGGGAACTGAACGGCCTGAGGGAGGAAAAGCTCAAAAATATGTTCTCTCTGAGGGAACGATAACTTCTGGTAAAGCTCTGTAATAATTTCGAGATTGAAAGGAGAGAGGGATTTGGTTCTAGGTATCTGCATCATCTGGTCAATGGCCTCTAGTGTGATGAAGAACAGGGTTTATCCTGATGAAGATACTATGGCTCTTTGGTCAGGGAGGTAATGAGCTTGGCACTTGAGGGCGAACTCACGGAAATGGTGGACCTGGGGGAAACGATACAGAGGTAGGTTGGATTCCCAGAGCCCAATTTCATCGCTTTGATCTAAGAAATCCTCTTTGAGCCATGGCTGCAAATTCGCGAAGTCGAATTCGCACCTGGTGTCTGTGACTAACTGATCTTTGTCGGCCAGGGGAATCCTGTCGAGATCGACAGGAGGCGGGAGGAAAGGATTTTTCTCATCTTCTACCCTCTTTGATTTTGGTTCCATCACTGTGAAAATACCTGCAAGTCAAACAATCATTAGTGGGGATGACAGTGGCTTTGGACGATTGACTAAAACGGAGAGAAAATGGGGAAACTGTGTTCTGGTGCGACGGGAAAGATATTCTATGGTGAGATGACACAGTAAGCAATGGGAGAAAGAAGGGAAAAGGTAGTTTTGAGCAAACAGATACTTGTTGGGCGTGGGGGACAGGTCAGCAGGCTAACGGATAAATTAGCCAGTAATAAATTGCCAACGGGTCCTTTGGAGCGTGAGATGGAAGGTAACAATGAATGACAAATAGGACTGAGTGACGTGGTGGGCATTGATTGGGGAGTAACTATGGTGAAGGGACTTGTAATGGGTGAACAAGGGGAATGTACTGACAGAGTAATGAGACGTGACCTCTAGGGGAAACAAGTAGAGAATGATGTCATGGGGTGACAGGGGTATGTCAGAAAATGGTAAGCGGCGGAAGTCTGGACCAATGGATCTTTGCCACGTAGAGAAAAGGGGCCTGCCAGAGAAAAACACTACAATTTCGAACCCCCCCCCCTCGTTAAAGGCAGACCAGATGGGGGTTCCAAAAAAGATCATCAGTCGTCCATCGATGCGCCTGCTTCTGGATCATAGATCTATGCGCAAGGTTTAAACAACATTCCGGACCCCCCCACCATTAAAGGAAAAACGGTCTATGGGGGTCCAGAATTGAATCTTGACCATGGATCTAAGCATTGGCATCTCAACCGTTTAGATGCGCACTTTCATTATCTCTGATTCCGTACCCCCCCCCCCACCGTTAAAGGTAGAATGGTCGGGGGGGTCCGAAAAAACTTGTCAGCCGTAGATCTAGGTGCTGGCATCTCATCAGTTCATCTGTGTGCTGTTTTTAATCTGTGAGCGCAAAATCATACTTGCTCTAAAACTTAGGATAAGCGCATTATGTGGGTTTTCCCAAGTTTTCCCTGTTTTCATCATTATGGGGTTAGACATCAAACCTTTAAACCTCAAAGATATGGTTCAACCTTGATCATCATGCCTATTTTATTGGGATAAAGCAAAATACCCTATGTTCTAACCTAATTACCTATGACAATTAGCCTAGATTAAACGGTTGGACTAAGAAATTACTCTATCCTAGGGTTATTTGACCAAGATTAGGTAGTTTGATCAAATTTATTCATTAGCTAACCTAAATCACTTGGCTAAGATTAAACAGTGTAGCCAAGCTTATTCACTACTCCTATCAACATCAATTTAAAAGGACTTGGCCATGTTTAAACTGTATGAACCAAGTCACTGTTATTGCATGGGGCTTTATCCAATTTCTTCTATGCCCTCTTTTATT
>ML847841.1:11524-32542 GCA_009831015.1 Picea engelmannii | reverse complement strand
GGTGAGGCCGTATTAAAAAGTCTACCTCCAAGCCAAAATTTGTTCTTATCCATCCTCCAGCTCGTCTTTTTACCTAGTGCTCCCTTGTGTGGACGTTTTCGTTGCGGATGAGTTTTTTCGTTTGGGCGCCCATCTTGCGAACTTGCCTTGCGTTGCGTTTGGGCGCGCAACTTGCGGACGTGCCTTGCGTTGCGTTGGGGTGCCCAACATTGGTGAGGCCATATTAAAAATTCTACCGCCAAGCCAAAATTTGTTCTTATCCCTCCTCCAGCTCGTCTTTTAGCCTAGTGCTCCCTTGTGTGGACGTTTTCATTGCGGATGAGTTTTGCGTTTGGGTGCCCATCTTGCGGACGTGCCTTGCATTGCGTTTTGGCGCCCAACTTGTGGACGTGTGGATGTGCCTTGCATTTGCTTTGCGGATGTGCGTTGGAGCACCCAACTTGCGGACGTGCCTTGCGTTGCGTTGGGGCGCCCAAATATCGGACGTGCCTTGTGTTGCATTTGGGTGCCCATCTCTCAGACGTGCCTTGCGTTGCGTTGGGGTGCCCAACCTTGGTGAGGCCGTATTAAAATGTCTACCTCCAAGCCAAAATTTGTTCTTATCCATCCTCTAGCTCATCTTTTAGCCTATTTCTCCCTTGTGTGGACGTTTTCGTTGCGGATGATTTTTTCGTTTGGGCAACCATCTTGCGGACGTGCCTTGCGTTGCGTTGGGGCACCCAACTTGCAGACGTGCGGATGTGCCTTGCGTTGCGGACGTGCGTTGTGGCGCCCAAATTGCGAACGTGCCTTGCGTTACGTTGGGGCACCCAACTTGCCGACGTGCCTTGTGTTGCGTTGGGGCGCCCAACTTGCTGACGTGCCTTGTGTTGCGAGCTCGCCTTGTGTTGCGTTTGGGTGCTCCTCTTGCCAACTTGCTTCGGTTTTGGGCGCCCATTTGGCCAACTTGCCTTGCTTTCCCTCTGGAAACCGCAAGTTTTTTCCCCACCGCACCTCTGTCGCTGGCCCCTTCGGATTTCTTGGTTGGGCGCTCCTCTTGGCGACTCTACTCGGTTTTGGGCGTCCCTCTGGCCGACTCGCCTTGCTTTCCCTCTAGAAACCCCAAGTTCTTTCCCCACCGCACCTCTGTCGCTGGCTATTTGTGTTTTGTTGGTTGGGCGCCCTCTTGGCGACTCGCCTCTATTTTGGGTGCCCCTTTGGCCGACTCGCCTTTCGTTCCCTCTGGAACCCCCAAGTTTTCTCCCCACCACACGTCTATTGCTAGCTCTTTCGGGTTTGTTGGTTGGGCACTCCTCTTGGCGACTCGCCTCAGTTTTGGGCGCCCCTCTGGCCGACTCGCCTTGCGGTCCCTCTGGAAACCCCAAGTTTTCACCCCACCGCACCTCTGTCGCTGGCTATTTGGGTTTTGCTGGTTGGGTGCTCCTCTTGGCGACTCGCCTCGGTGTTGGTCGCCCCTCTGGCCGACTCGCCTGGCTTTCCCTCTGGAAACCCCAAGTTTTCTCCCAACCGCACCTCTGTCGCGAGCTCTTTGGGTTTTGTTGGTTGTTTCCAAGTTTTCTCCCAACCACACCTTTGTCGCGGGATCTTTGGGTTTTGTTGGTTGGGCGCTCCTCTTGGTGACTCACCTCGGTGTTGGGCGCCCCTCTGGCCGACTCGCCTTGTGTTCCCTCTGGAAACCCCAAGTTTTCTCCCCACCGCACCTCTGTCGCCGACTCTTTGGGTTTTGTTGGTCGGGCGCTCCTCTTGGAAACTCTCCTCCTTTTTGGTCGCACCTCTGGCCAACTCACGTTGCGTTCCCTCTGGAATCCCCAATTTTTCTCCCCACCGTACCTCTGTCGGTGGCTCTTTGGGTTTTGTTGGTTGGGCGGTCCTCTTGGCCTTTCGTTGCATTGGAGCGCCCAACCTTGGTGAGGCCGTATAAAAAAGTCTACCTCCAAGCCAAAAAAATTTCTTATCCATCCTCCAGCTCGTCTTTTTGCCTAGTTCTCCCTTGTGTGGATGTTTTCGTTGCAGATGAGTTTTTCGTTTGGGCGCCCATCTTGCGAACTCAACTTGCATTGCATTTGGGTGCCCAACTTGCGAACGTGCCTTGCGTTGCGTTGGGGCGCCCAACTTGCGGGCGTACGGATGTGCCTTGCATTTGCGTTGCGGACGTGCGTTGGGGTGCCCAACTTGCGAACGTGCCTTTCGTTGCGTTGGGGTGCCCAACTTGCGGATGTGCCCTGCGTTGCGTTGGGGCGCCCAACATTGGTGAGGCCGTATCAAATAGTCTACCTCCAAGCCAAAATTTGTTCTTATCCATCCTCCATATTGTCTTTTAGCCTAGTTCTCCCTTGTGTGGACGTTTTCGTTGCGGATCGGTTTTTCGTTTCGGCACCCATCTTGCGGACGTGCCTTGCGTTGCATTTGGGCGCCCATCTTGCGGACGCGCCTTTCGTTGCATTGGGGTGCCCAACCTTGGTGAGGTCGTATTAAGAAGTCTACCTCCAAGCCAAAATTGTTCTTATCCATCCTCCAGCTTGTCTTTTTACCTAGTGCTCCCTTGTGTGGACGTTTTCGTTGCAGATGAGTTTTTTGTTTGGGCGCCCATCTTGCGAACTCGCCTTGCATTGCATTTGGGTGCCCAACTTGCGGACGTGCCTTGCATTGCGTTGGGGCACCCAACATTGGTGAGGCCATATTAAAAATTCTACCTCCAAGCCAAAAAAATTTTTATCCCTCCTCCAGCTCGTCTTTTAGCCTAGTGCTCCCTTGTGTGGATGTTTTCATTGCGGATGCGTTTTGCGTTTGGACGCCCATATTGCGGATGTGCCTTGCGTTGCGTTGGGGCGCCCAACTTGCGGACGTGCGGACGTGCCTTATGTTTGCGTTGCGGACATGCGTTGGGGCGCCCAACTTGCGGACGTGCCTTGCGTTGCGTTGGGGCGCCCAAATTGCGGATGTGCCTTGTGTTGCGTTTGGGCGCCCATCTTCCAGACATGCCTTGCGTTGCGTTGGGGCGCCCAAACTTGGTGAGGTCATATTAAAATGTCTACCTCCAATCCAAAATTTGTTCTTATCCATCCTCCAACTCATCTTTTATCCTAGTGCTCCCTTGTGTGGACGTTTTCGTTGCGGATGAGTTTTGCGTTTGGGCGACCATCTTGCGGACGTGCCTTGCGTTGCATCGGGGTGCCCAACTTATAGACGTACGAACGTACCTTGCGTTGTGGACGTGAGTTGGGGTGCCCAAATTGCGAACGTGCCTTGCATTGCATTGGGGCGACCAACTTGCCGACGTGCCTTGTGTTGTGTTTGGGCACCCATCTTGCGGACGCACCTTGCGTTGCGTTGGGGCGCCCAACCTTGGTGAGGTCGTATTAAAATGTCTACCTCCAAGCCAAAATTTGTTCTTATCCATCCTCCAGCTCGTCTTTTAGCCTAGTGCTCCCTTGTGTGGATGTTTTCGTTGTGGATCGGTTTTTTGTTTGGTTGCCCATCTTGCGGACGCGCCTTGTGTTGCGTTTGGTCGCCCATCTTGCGGATGCGCGTTTCGTTGCATCGGGGCGCCAAACCTTGGTGAGGACGTATTAAAAAGTCTACCTCCAAGCCAAAATTTTTCCTTATCCATCCTCCAGCTCATCGTTTTGGCTAGTGCTCCCTTGTGTGGACGTTTTCGTTGCAGATGAGTTTTTCGTTTGGGCGCCCATCTCGCGAGCTCGCCTTGTGTTGCGTTTGGGCGCTCCTCTTACCGACTCGCTTCAGTTTTGGGTGCCCATTTGACCAACTCGCCTTGCTTTCCCTCTAGAAACCCCAAGCTTTTTCCCCACTCGCCTTGCGGGGGAAACCGCCCAAGTGTGGGGAAAATTCGGGGTTTCCGAAGCTGGGCCACGGGAGAAACTGCCCAGGTGCAGGGAAAATTTGGGGTTTTCGAAGCTTGGCCGTGGGAGAAACCACCCAAGTGTGGGGAAAGTTCGTGGTTTCCGAAGCTGGGCCACGGGGGAAAACGCCCAAGTGCGGGGAAAATTCAGGGTTTCCGAAGCTGGGCCGCGGGAGAAACCACCCAAGTGTGGGGAAAATTTAGGGTTTCCGAAGCTGGGCCGCAGGAGAAACTGCCCAAGTGTGGGGAAAATTCGGGGTTTTCGAAGCTGGGCCACGGGGGAAACCGCCCAAGTGCGGGGAAAATTCGGGGTTTCTGAAGTTGGGCCGTGGGAGAAATCGCCCAAGTGCGGGGAAAATTCGGGGTTTCCAAAGCTGGGTCGTGGGAGAAACCGCCCAAGTGCGGGGAAAATTCAGGGTTTCCGAAGCTGGGCTGCGGGAGAAACCGCCCAAGTGCGGGGAAAATTCGGGGTTTCCGAAGCTGGGCCGCGAGGGAAACAACCCAAGTGTGGGGAAAGTTCGGGGTTTCCGAAGCTGGGCCGCGGGAGAAACCGCCCAAGTGCGGGGAAAATTTAGGGTTTTCGAAGTTGGGCCACGGGAGAAATCGCCCAAGTGTGGGGAAAATTCAGGGTTTCCGAAGTTGGGCCGCGGGGGAAACCACCCAAGTGCGGGGACAATTTGGGGTTTCCGAAGCTGGGCTGCGAGAGAAACCGCCCAAGTGCAGAGAAAATTCGGGGTTTTCGAAGCTGGACCGCGGGAGAAACCGCCCAAGTGCGGGGAAAATTCAGGGTTTCCGAAGCTGGGCCGCGGGGGAAACCGCCCAAGTGCTAGGAATTCATGATTTTTGAGTCTCGATGAGCGGAGAAACCGCCCAAGTGCCAGGAATTCTGGGTTTCTGAGTCCAGACAAGCGGAGAAACTGCCCAAGTGCTAGAAATTCTAGGTTTTCGAGTCTCGACGAGCGGAAAAACCGCCCAAGTGCTGGGAATTCTGGGTTTTCGAGTCACGACGAGCAGAGAAACCACCCAGGTGTGGGGAATTTTGGGTTTCTGAGTCTCGACAAGCAGAGAAACTTCCCAACTATGGGGAATTCAGGGTTCCCAAGTCTCGATGAGCGGAGAAACCGCCTAAGTGTGGGGATTTCGGGGTTCTCGGGAGCAGAGAAACCCTCCAAGTGTGGGGATTTCGGGGTTTCCGAGTCTCAACCAACAAAGAAAATGCCAGAATTTAGGTTCTCTACTCTGGTCGAGGATGGAAGCCAGCCCCAAGTGTAAGCATTGGAAAACTTGGGGTTTTTTGGGCTGACCGAGAGAGAATTCACCGCCCAAGCGTGTGGGGAAATTTGAGTTTTTCAGGCCGATCGAGAGCGGATTCACTACCCAAGCGTGTGGGGAAATTTGAGGTTTCCGGGCCAGTCGAGAGAGAAGCCGCCCAAGTGCAGGGAATTGAGGGTTTACACGTCCGGCCGGGCGACGAAAGTTTCCCATGTGCGAGTGTGGGAAACTTAGGGTTTCCACACCCAGCCGGGCGACGGAAGCCGCCCGAATTGTGAAGCATGGGGAACTGGGGGTTTCCATCCATCTGCCCAGAGTGCCAAAGTGGGAAACTTGTAGTTTCCATGCCCTCGTGCGAGGGCGAGAAACTTGGGGTTTCTGGGCCGACCAAGGGCGTATCCGCCGCCCAAGTGTGGGGGAATTCGGGGTTTCTGAGCCGGTCGAGAGCGAAGCCGCCCAAGTGCAGGGAATCGTGGTCCGGTTGGGCGATGGACGCTACCCATGTGCGAGTGTGGGAAACTTGGAGTTTCCACGCCTGGCCGGGCGACGGAAGCAGCCTAGATTGCGAAGTGTGGGGAGATTGGGGTTTCCATCCGTCCGTCCAAAAAATGTACCATCGTGGGAAACTTTCGACTTCCATGCCCCCACCCAAGTGCAAGGGCGGGAAACTTGGGGGGTTTCCATGGTCGACCAGGCAGCGAAAGCCGCCCAAGTGCAACTGCAAGAAACTTGGGGTCTCCGTGCCCGGCCGCGGCGGGAAGCGCCCAAAAGTGCAAGCGTGGGAAACTTGGGGTTTCCATGCCTGACCATCGAGAAAAATTGTCCAAGTGTAGGAAACACTGGGTTTCCATGTATGACGGTGAGGGAAATCGTCTGGGTGTGGTGGGAAGCACTGAGTTTCCATGTATGACCGCGATGGAAAACCTCTGTAGTTGCGACGAAATTAGGGGTTTCCGTGCATGACCACGATGGAAAACCTCCATAGTTACGACAAAATTTAGGGTTTCCGTGTACGACCGCGATGGAAAACCTCTGTAGCTGTGATGAAATTCAGGGTTTCCAAGTCGACCGAGAGCGAAACCGCCCATGCGTGGGGGGTTTCCATGTCCGGCCGTGGCGGAAACCGCCCAAGCACAAGCATGAGAAACGTGGGGGTTTCCATGTTCGTCCACGACAGAACCCGCCCAAAAGCGCAACCATGGGAAACCCGTGGTTTCCATGTCTGACCGCAACGAAATCCGCCCAAAATCGCAAGCGTGGGAAACCGACGACCGCGACGAAAGTGACCCAAGCGTAATTGTGGGAAACCTCAGGCTTCCATGTCCAGCCGCGATGGGAGCCGCCCAAGCTAAGTGCGAGAAACTTGGGGCTTCCATGTCTGTCCGCGATAGGAACCGTGCAAGTGTGGGAAATTCGGGGTTTCCAGCCCCGGACGCGAGAGAACCGGTGCGAGCGTGGAAAATTTGATTTTCCTGTGTTTTGTCATGACAGGAAACCACCCAAGTGTGGGAAAATCAAGGGTTCCCATGTCAGTTGAGAAAGAATAATCGTGCACGTGCAGGAAAATCTGAGGTTTTCGAGTCAGTCGAGAAACCAACCATGCAGGAGTGGGAAATCCAGGGCTTCCATGTCCAGCCGCGAAAGAAATCGTGAAAGTGATGGAAAAATCGAGTTTTTCGAGTTTGTCAAGAAAGAAACCATGCAAGTACGGGAAAGTTAGGGTTTCCATGTTCGGCCGCTATGGAAACCGTGCAAGTGTAGGGAAATTCATGGTTTCTGGGTCTAGTCACGACGAAAATCATGCAAGTGTGAGGAATCCAGGGTTTCCATGTCGCGACGTGATGGGAATCGTCCAAGTGCGGCATATCCGGGGTTTCCATGTCCTATCGCACCAGAAACCGTCCAAGTGCGGGGGAATTCAGGGTGTCCGTGTCCAGCCGCGATGGAAACCGTCCAAGTGAGGGGGAATTTGGGGTTTTTGTGTCTGACCGCGAGATGTGGGAAACCCCTGGCGGTCCATCCCTGCCTTGCCTCGGCCGCAGGGGTGTGACCAACGTGCCCCTTCTACAATCGAACTATGCCTCTTCACTTAAGGACCATTGATAACTGTGCCTTGAGCTACAGTTCGTTAGATATGCAACCGAGTTCTCTAACAATAGGCACACGTCTAATCGTGGCCTTAAAGCATCCTGGTTCTGTTTTGACACCTGGCCAATACTCATCAATACCTAGACATCCACAACAACGCAAGGAGCAATAGCATCCAACAAGTATAAAGAGACCACAACACATCGTTATGGGCAGATTCCTTAAGCTTATTAATATGAAGAGTGTTTCTAAAGATACAACAAGGTGGTGGGTGCAGCCTTCTCCCTGCGAGTCTTTCGTAGAAATAAAAATAAGTCATGACACGTCTCCCTGCTGCCCAAAAGACTTGCACAATCCAACCCCCGATGCATCCGTGGATATGCCTCCTGCAGCACCTCTTCCTCACTTACCGCAACCTCAGTCTAGCTCTGCTGTGCCTCAGACACTTGCCAAGATGTCTAAGTCCTTTGTGCAAACGTCGTCCAAGTAGTTCACCGTGCCCCCAAACCTAGACTTTTCGCCTCATAACTCCTTGTCCACCCTTGTCAGGCACTCATCGATTTCCCTCCATTGTCCCCATCGTCTGCGAACTCGCCTTGCGTTGCATTCGGGCGCCCAACCTTGGTGAGGCCGTATTAAAAAATCTACCTCCAAGCCAAAATTGGTTCTTATCTGTCCTCTGGCTCGTCTTTTTTCCTAGTGCTCCCTTTGTGTGGTCATTTTTTTTACAGCTCTTCATGCATTTCGTTACGACCATTCATGCGTTCTGTTATGACTCTTCGTGTGTTTGGGCGCCCATCTTGCCAACTAGCCTTACATTGCATTTGGGTGCCCCTCTTGCCAACTCGCCTTGCCTTGCATTGCATTTGGGCACACATCTTGCCAAATTGCCTTGCGTTGCGTTCGGGTGCCCAACCTTGGTGAGGCCGTATTAAAAAATCTATACCTCCAAGCCAAAATTGGTTCTTATCCGTCCTCCGACTCGTCTTTTTGCCTAGTGCTCCCTTTGTGTGGNAAAAAATCTACCTCCAAGCCAAAATTGGTTCTTATCTGTCCTCTGGCTCGTCTTTTTTCCTAGTGCTCCCTTTGTGTGGTCATTTTTTTTACAGCTCTTCATGCATTTCGTTACGACCATTCATGCGTTCTGTTACGACTCTTCGTGTGTTTGGGCGCCCATCTTGCCAACTAGCCTTACATTGCATTTGGGTGCCCTTCTTGCCAACTCGCCTTGCCTTGCATTGCATTTGGGCACACATCTTGCCAAATCGCCTTGCGTTGCGTTCGGGTGCCCAACCTTGGTGAGGCCGTATTAAAAAATCTATACCTCCAAGCCAAAATTGGTTCTTATCCATCCTCCGACTCGTCTTTTTGCCTAGTGCTCCCTTTGTGTGGTCGTTTTCGTTACGGCTCTTCATGCGTTTCCTTACGGTCGTTCGTGCATTCCGTTACGGCTCTTCATGCGTTTCCTTATGGTCGTTTGTGTGTTTCGTTACGGCTCTTCGTGCGTTTCCTTACGACCGTTCGTGTGTTCCGTTATGACTCTTCATACATTTCCTTACGTCCATTCGTGCGTTCCATTATGGCTCTTCGTGCGTTTCCTTACGGCCATTCGTGCATTCCGTTACGGCTCTTCATGCATTTGGGCGCCCATCTTGCCAACCAGCCTTGCATTGCATTTGGGTGCCCCTCTTGCCAACTCGCCTTGCCTTGCCCTTGGTCGCCCAACCTTGGCCAGGCTCCTCATGTGTTTCATTACGGCTCTTCGTGTGTTTGGGTGCCCATGTTGCGAAGCTGCCTTGCATTGCGTTTGGGCGCCCATCTTGCGAACTCACCTTGCGTTGCATTCGGGTGCCCAACCTTGGTGAGGCCGTATTAAAAAATCTACCTCCAAGTCAAAATTGGTTCTTATCCGTCCTCTGGCTCGTCTTTTTGCCTAGTGCTCCCTTGTGTGGTCATTTTTGTTACGGCTCTTCATGCGTTTCGTTACGGTCATTCGTGCGTTTCGTTACGGCTCTTCATGCGTTTGGGCGCCCATCTTGCCGACTGGTCTTGCATTTCGTTTGGGTGCCCCTCTTGCCAACTCGCCTTGCCTTGCCCTTGGTCGCCCAACCTTGGCCAGTCTTCTCATGCATTTTGTTATGACTCTTCGTGCATTTGGGTGCCCATGTTGCGAAGTTGCCTTGCGTTGCGTTGGGACACCCATCTTGCAAACTCGCCTTGCGTTACATTTGGGCCCCCAACCTTGGTGAGGCCGTATTAAAAAATCTACCTCCAAACCAAAATTGGTTCTTATCCATCATCTGACTCGTCTTTTTGCCCAGTGCCCCCTTCTGTGGTCATTTTCGTTACGGCTCTTCATGCGTTTCGTTACGGTCGTTCGTGCATTTCGTTGCGGCTCTTCGTGCATCTCGTGGCGGCTCTTTGTGTGTTTTGTAACAGCTCTTCGTGCGTTTGGGCGCCCATCTTGCCAACTGGCCTTGCATTGCGTTTGGGTGCCCCTCTTCCCAACTCCCCTTGCCTTGCCCTTGGTCAGGCTCCTCGTGCGTTTCGTTACGGCTTTTCGTGCATTTGGGAGCCCATCTTGCAAACTCGCCTTGCCTTGCGTTCGGGCGCCCAAGCTTGGTGAGGCCGTATTAAAATGTCTACCTCCAAGCCAAACTTTGTTCTTATCCATCCTCCAACTCGTCTTTTAGCCTAGTGCTCCCTTGTGTGGACGTTTTCGTTGCGGACCGATTTTTTGTTTGGGCGCCCATCTTGCGGACGTGCCTTGCGTTGCGTTTGGGAACCCAACTTGTGGACGCGCCTTGCGTTGCGTTGGGGCGACCAACCTTGCTAAGGCCGTATTAAAAAGTCTACCTCCAAGCCAAAATTTGTTCTTATCCATCCTCCAGATCGTCTTTTAGCCTAGTGCTCCCTTGTGTGGACGTTTTCGTTGCAGTTGAGTTTTTCATTTGGGTGCCCATCTTGCGAACTCGCCTTCCGTTGCGTTTGGGCGCCCATCTTGCAGACGTGCCTTGCGTTGCGTCGGGGTGCAGAACTCGCGGACGTGCAGACGTTCCTTTCCTTGCGGACGTGCGTTGGGGCGCCCAACTTGCAGACGTGCCTTGCGTTGCGCTGGGGTGCCCAACCTGCAGACGTGCCTTGCGTTGCGTTTGGGCGCCCATCTTGCGGACGTGCCTTGCATTGCATTGGGGCGCTCAACCTTGGTGAGGCCGTGTTAAAAAGTCTACCTCCAAGCCAAAATTTGTTCTTATCCATCCTCCAACTCGTCTTTTATCCTAGTGCTCCCTTGTGTGGACGTTTTGGTTGTGGATGAGTTTTTCGTTTGGGCGACCATCTTGCGAAATAGCCTTGCGTTGCGTTTGGGCACCCATCTTGCAGACGCGCCTTGCGTTGCGTTGGGGTGGCCAACCTTGGTGAGGCTGTATTAAAAAGTCTACCTCCAAGCCAAAATTTGTTCTTATCCATCCTCCAGCTCGTCTTTTAGCCTAGTGATCCCTTGTGTGGACGTTTTCATTGCGGATCGGTTTTTCGTCTGGGCACCCCTCTTGCAGACACGCCTTGCGTAGCATTTGGGCGACCATCTTGCAGACACGCCCTTCGTTGCGTTGGGACGCCCAACCTGGGTGAGGCCGTATTAAAAAGTCTACCTCCAAGCCAAAATTTGTTCTTATCCATCCTCTAACTCGTTTTTTCGCCAAGTGCTCCCTTGTGTGGACGTTTTCGTTGCGGATGATTTTTTCGTTTGGGCGCCGATCTTGCGAACTCGACTTGCGTTGCGTTTGGGCGCCCAACTTTCGGACGTGCCTTGCGTTGCGTTGGGGCGCTCAAGTTGCGGATGTGCGAATGTGCCTTGCATTTGCATTGTGGATGTGCGTTGGGGCACCCAACTTGCGGACGTGCCTTGCGTTGCGTTGGGGCGCCCAACTTGCAGACCTGCCTTGCGTTGCGTTGGGGCGCCCAACCTTGGTGAGGTCGTATTAAAAAGTCTACCTTCAAGCCAAAATTTGTTCTTATCCATCCTCCAGCTCGTCTTTTAGCCTAGTGCTCCCTTGTGTGGACGTTTTCGTTACGGATGAGTTTTGCGTTTGGGCGCCCATCTTGCGGACGTGCCTTGCGTTGCGTTGGGGCGCCCAACTTGTGGGCGTGCCTTGCGTTTGCGTTGTGGACATGCGTTGGGGCGCCCAAATTGCGGACGTGCCTTGTGTTGCGTTGGGGCGCCCAACTTGTGGACGTGCCTTGCATTGCATTTGGGCGCCCATCTTACGGACGTGCCTTTCATTGCGTTGGGGCACCCAACCTTGGTGAGGTCGTATTAAAAAGTCTACCTCCATGCTCGTCTTTTAGCCTAGTGCTCCCTTGTGTGGACATTTTCGTTGCGGATGAGTTTTTCGTTTGGGCAACCATATTGCGAAATCGCCTTGCGTTGCGTTTGTACGCCCATCTTAAGGACGCCCCTTGCGTTAGGGCGCCCAACCTTGGTGAGGCCGTATTAAAAAGTCTACCTCCAAGCCAAAATTTGTTCTTATCCATCCTCCAGCTCGTCTTTTAGCCTAGTGGTCCCTTCTGTGGATGTTTTCTTTGTGGATCGGTATTTCTTTTGGGCGCCCATCTTGTGGACGTGCCTTGCATTGCGTTTGGGCGCCCGTCTTTCGGACGCGCCTGTCGTTCCATTGTGGCGCCCAACCTTGGTGAGGTCGTATTAAAAAGTCTACCTCCAAGCCAAAAGTTGTTATTATCCATCCTCCATCTCATCTTTTTGCCTAGTGCTCCCTTGTGTGGACATTTTCATTGTGGATGAGTTTTTCGTTTGGGCGCCCATCTTGCGAACTCGCCTTGCGTTGTGTTTGGGAACCCAACTTGCGGACGTGCCTTGCGTTGCGTTGGGGTGCCCAACTTATGGACGTGCAAACGTGCCTTGTGTTTGCATTGCAGACGTGCATTGGGGTGCCCAACTTGCGGTAGTGCCTTGCATTGTGTTGGGGCACCCAACTTGCGGATGTGCCTTGCATTGCATTGGGGCACCCAACCTTGGTGAGACTGTAACAAAAAGTCTACCTCCAAGCCAAAATTTGTTCTTATCCATCCTCCAGCTTGTCTTTTAGCCTAGTGATCCCTTGTGTGGATGTTTTCGTTGCAGATGAGTTTTGCATTTGGGCGACCATCTTCCGGACGTGCCTTGTGTTGCGTTGCGGCGCCCAACTTGCGGACGTGCGGACGTGCCTTGTGTTTGCGTTGCGGACGTGCATTGGGGCGCCCAACTTGCGGACGTGCCTTGCATTGCATTCGAGCGCCCAACTTGCGGATGTGACTTGTGTTGCATTTGGGCGCCCATCTTGCAGACGTGCCTTGCGTTGCATTGGGGTGCCCAAACTTGGTGAGGTCGTATTAAAAATTCTACCTCCAAGCCAAAATTTGTTCTTATCCATCCTCCAACTCATCTTTTATCCTAGTGCTCCCTTGTGTGGACGTTTTCGTTGCGGATGAGTTTTGCGTTTGGGCGACCATATTGCGGGCGTGCCTTGCATTGCACTGGGGTGCCCAACTTGTGGACGTGCGAATGTGCCTTGCATTGTGGACATGCCTTGCATTTGCGTTGTGGACGTGCGTTGGGGCGCGCAACTTGTGGACGTGCCTTGCGTTGCGTTGGGGCGCTCAACCTTGGTGAGGATGTATTAAAAAGTCTACCTCCATGCCAAAATTTGTTCTTATCCATCCTCCAGCTCATCTTTTAGCCTAGTGCTCCCTTGTGTGGACGTTTTCATTGTGGATGAGTTTTTCGTTTAGGTGACCATCTTGTGGACGTGCCTTGTGTTGCGTTGCGGGGCCCAACTTGCGGATGTGCAGACGTGCCTTGCGTTGTGGACGTGCCATGCGTTTGCGTTGTGGACGTGCGTTGGGGCACCCAACTTGCAGATGTGCGTTGCATTGCGTTGCGGCGCCCAACTTGCGGATGTGCCTTGTGTTGCGATTGGGTGCCCATATTGCGAATGTGCCTTGCGTTGCATTGGGGTGCCCAACCTTGGTGAGGCCGTATTAAAAAGTCTACCTCCAAGCCAAAATTTGTTCTTATCCATCCTCCAGCTCGTATTTTAGCCTAGTGCTCCCTCATTTGGACGTTTTCGTTCCGGATTTGTTTTGCGTTTGGGTGACCATCTTGCGGATGTGCCTTTCGTTGCGTTGGGGCACCCAACTTGCGGATGTGCGGACGTGCCTTGCGTTGCGGACGATCCTATCGTTTTCTTTGTGGACGTGCGTTGGGGCGCCCAACTTGAGGACGTACCTTGCGTTGCGTTGGGGCGCCCAACTTGCGGACGTGCCTTGTGTTGCGATTGGGCGCCCATCCTGCAGACGTGCCTTGCGTTGGGTTGGGGCGCCCAACCTTGGTGAGGCCGTATTAAAAAGTCTACCTCCAAGCCAAAATTTGTTCTTATCCATCCTCCAGCTCATCTTTTAGCCTGCTGCTCCCTTGTGTGGACGTTTTCGTTGCGGATGAGTTTTGCGTTTGGGCAACCATCTTGCGGACGTGCCTTGCGTTGCGTTGGGGTGCCCAACTTGCGGACGTGCGGATGTGCCTTGCGTTGCGGACGTGCCTTGCGTTTGCGTTGTGGACGTGCGTTGGGGCACCCAACTTGTCGATGATCCTTGCATTGCGTTGGGGTGCCCAACTTGCGGACGTGTCTTGTGTTGCGTTTGGGTGCCCATCTTTCGGACGTGCCTTGCGTTGCGTTAGGGCACCCAACCTTGGTGAGGCCGTATTAAAAAGTCTACCTCCAAGCTAAAATTTGTTCTTATCCATCCTCCAGCTCATCGTTTAGCCTAGTACTCCCTTGTGTCGACATTTTCATTGGGGATGAGTTTTGGCATTTGGACGACCATCTTGCGGACGTGCCTTGCGTTGCGTTGGGGCGCCCAACTTGCGGACGTGCGGACGTGCCTTGCGTTTGCGTTGCGGACGTGCGTTGGGGCGCCCAACCTGCGGACGTGACTTGTGTTACGTTTCGGCGCCCATCTTGCGGACGTGCCTTGCGTTCCGTTGGGGCGCCCAACCTTGGTGAGGCCGTATTAAAAAGTCTACCTCCAAGCCAAAATTTGTTCTTATCCATCCTCCAGCTCATATTTTAGCCTACTACTCCCTTATGTGGGCATTTTCATTGTGGATGAGTTTTGCGTTTGGGCGACCATCTTGAGGACGTGCCTTGCGTTGCGTTTGGGCGCCCAAGTTGCGGATGTGCTGATGTGCCTTGCATTGCGGACGTGCCTTGCATTGCGGACGTGCCTTGTGTTTGTTTTGCGGACGTGCGTTGGGGCGCCCAACTTGTCGATGTGCCTTGCGTTGCGTTCGGTTGCCCAACTTGCGGACGTGTCTTATGTTGCGTTTGGGCACCCATCTTGCGGACGTGCCTTGCGTTGCGTTGGGGAACCCAACCTTGGTGAGGCCATATTAAAAAGTCTACCTCCAAGCTAAAATTTGTTCTTATCCATCCTCCAACTCATCTTTTAGCCTAGTGCTCCCTTGTGTCGACGTTTTCGTTGCGGATGAGTTTTGGCGTTTGGGCGACCATCTTGCGGACGTGCCTTGCGTTGCATTGGGGCGCCCAACTTGCGGACGTTCCTTATGTTGTGTTTGGGCGCCCATCTTGCGGACGTGCCTTGCGTTGCGTTGGGGTGCCCAACCTTGGTGAGGCCGTATTAAAAAGTCTACCTCCAAGCCAAAATTGGTTCTTATCCATCCTCCATCTCGTCTTTTAGCCTAGTGCTCCCTTGTGTGGACGTTTTTTTTGCGGATCGATTTTTTGTTTGGGCGTTGATCTTGCGGACGCACCTTGCGTTGTGTTTGGGTTCCCATCTTGCGGATGCGCCTTTCGTTGCATTGGTGCACCCAACCTTGGTGAGGCCGTATTAAAAAGTCTACCTCCAAGCCAAAATTTGTTCTTATCCATCCTCCTGCTCGTCTTTTTGCCTAGTGCTCCCTTGTGTGGACGTTTTCGTTGCGGATGAGTTATTCGTTTGTGCGCCCATCTTGCGAACTCGCCTTGCATTACGTTTGGGTGCCCAACTTGTGAACGTGCCTTGCGTTGCATTGGGGCGTCCAAGTTGCGGACGTGCCCTGCATTGCGTTGGGGCGCCCAACATTGGTGAGGCTGTATTAAAAAGTCTACCTCCAAGCCAAAATTTTCTTTTATCCATCCTCCAGCTCGTCTTTTAGCCTAGTGCTCCCTTGTGTGGAAATTTTCGTTGCGGATCGGTTTTTCGTTTGGGCGCCCATCTTGCGGACGTGCCTTGCGTTGCATTTGGGCGCCCATCTTGCGGTCGCGCCTTTCGTTGCGTTGGGGTGCCCAACCTTGGTGAGGCCATATTAAAAAGTCTACCTCCAAGCCAAAATTTGTTCTTATCCATCCTCCAGCTCGTCTTTTTACCAAGTGCTCCCTTGTGTGGACGTTTTCGTTGCATATGAGTTTTTCGTTTGGGCGCCCATCTTGCGAACTCGCCTTGCGTTGCGTTTGGGCGCCCAACTTGCAGACGTGCCTTGCATTGCGTTGGGGCGCCCAACATTGGTGAGGCCGTACTAAAAAGTCTACCTCCAAGCCAAAATTTGTTCTTATCCATCCTCCAGCTCGTCTTTTATCCTAGTGCTCCCTTGTGTGGACATTTCCGTTGTGGATCGGTTT
Organism: Picea engelmannii; assembly: GCA_009831015.1. NCBI lineage: Eukaryota > Viridiplantae > Streptophyta > Pinopsida > Pinales > Pinaceae > Picea > Picea engelmannii. Next base: position 16,651 of record ML847841.1, on the reverse strand, counting down.
TTCATTTGGGCGCCCATCTTGCAGACGCGTCTTGCGTTGCGTTTGGGCGCCCATCTTGCAGACGCGCCTTTCGTTACGTTGGGGCGCCCATCCTGGGTGAGGCCGTATTAAAAAGTGTACCTCCAAGCCAAAATTTGTTCTTATCCATCCTCCAGCTCGTCTTTTCGCCATGTGCTCCCTTGTGTGGATGTTTTCGTTGCGGATGAGTTTTTCGTTTGGACGACCATCTTGCGAACTCGCCTTGCGTTACATTTGGGCGCCCAACTTTCGAACGTGCCTTGCGTTGGATTGGGGCAACCAAGTTGCGGACGTGCGGACGTGCCTTGTGTTTGCGTTGCGGACGTGCGTTGGGGCGCCCAACTTGCGGACGTGCCTTGCATTGCGTTGGGGCACCCAACTTGCGGACGTGCCTTGCGTTGCGTTGGGGCGCCCAACCTTGGTGAGGTTGTATTAAAAAGTCTACCTCCAAGACAAAGTTTGTTCTTATCCATCCTCCAGCTCGTCTTTTAGCCTAGTGCTACCTTGTGTGGACATTTTCGTTGCGGATGAGTTTTGCGTTTGGGCGCCCAACTTGCAGACATGCCTTGCGTTGCGTTGGGGCGCCCAACCTGCGGACGTGCCTTGCGTTTGCGTTATGGACGTGTGTTGGGGCGCCCAACTTGTGGATGTGCCTTGCATTGCATTGGGGTGCCCAACTTGTGGACGTGCCTTGCATTGCGTTTGGGCACCCATCTTGCGGACGTGCCTTGCATTGCGTTGGGGCGCCCAAGCTTGGTGAGGCCGTATTAAAAAGTCTACCTCCATGCCAAAATTTGTTCTTATCCATCCTCCAGCTCGTATTTTAGCCTAGTGCTCCCTTGTGTGGATGTTTTCATTGCGGCTGAGTTTTTCATTTGGGCGACCATCTTGCAAAATCACCTTGTGTTGCATTTGGGTGCCCATCTTGCAGACGCCTCTTGCGTTGCGTTGGGGTGCCCAACCTTGGTGAGGCCGTATTAAAAAGTCTACCTCCAAGCCAAAATTTGTTCTTATCCATCCTCCAGCTCATCTTTTAGCCTAGTGCTCCCTTCTATGGACGTTTTCGTTGCAGATCAATTTTTCGTTTGGGTGCCCATCTTGCGGACGTGCCTTGCATTGTGTTTGGGCGCCTGTCTTTTGGACGCGCTTGTCATTGCATTGCGGTGCCCAACCTTGGTGAGGTCGTATTAAAAGGTCTACCTCCAAGCCAAAATTTGTTCTTATCCATCCTCCATCTCGTCTTTTTGCCTAGTGCTCCCTTGTGTGGACGTTTTCGTTGCGGATGAGTTTTTCGTTTGGGCGCCCATCTTGCGAACTCGCCTTTCGTTGCGTTTGGGCGCCCAACTTGCGGATGTGCCTTGCGTTGTGTTGGGGCACCCAACTTGCGGATGTGCGGATGTGCCTTGTGTTTGTGTTGCGGACGTGCATTGGGGTGCCCAACTTGCGGACTTGCCTTGTGTTGCATTGGGGCGCCCAACCTTGGTGAGGCTGTATTAAAAAGTCTACCTCCAAGCCAAAGTTTGTTCTTATCCATCCTCCAGTTCGTCTTTTAGCCTAGTGCTCCCTTGTGTGGACATTTTCGTTGCGGATGAGTTTTGCGTTTGGGCGACCATCTTGCGGACGTGCGGACGTGCCTTGCGTTTGCGTTGCGGATGTGCGTTGGGGCGCCCAACTTGCGGACGTGCCTTGCATTGCGTTGGAGCGCCCAACTTGCGGACGTGCCTTGTGTTGTGTTTGGGCACCCATCTTGCGGACGTGCCTTGCGTTGCATTCGGGTGCCCAACCTTGGTGAGGCCGTATTAAAAAGTCTACCTCCAAGCCAAAATTTGTTCTTTTCCATCCTCTAGCTCATCTTTTAGCCTAGTGCTCCCTTTTGTGGACGTTTTCGTTGCGGATGAGTTTTTCGTTTGGGCGACCATCTTGTGGACGTGCCTTGCGTTGCGTTGGGGTGCCGAACTTGCGGACGTGTTGACGTGTCTTGCGTTGCGAACGTGCCTTGCATTTGCGTTGCGGACGTGCGTTGCGGACGTGCGTTGGGGTGCGTAACTTGCGGACGTGCCTTGTGTTGCATTGGGGCGCCCAACCTTCGTGAGGTTGTATTAAAAAGTCTACCTCCAAGCCAAAATTTGTTCTTATCCAACCTCCAGCTCGTCTTTTAGCCTAGTGCTCCTTTGTGTGGACGTTTTCGTTGTGGATGAGTTTTGCGTTTAGGCGACCATCTTGCATACGTTCCTTGCGTTGCGTTGCGGTGCCCAACTTGCGGACGTGCGGACATGCCTTGCGTTGCGGATGTGCCTTGCATTTGCGTTGCAGATGTGCGTTGGGGCGCCCAACCTGCGGATGTGCGTTACGTTGCGTTGGGGCGCCCAACTTGCGGACGTGCCTTGTGTTGCGTTTGGGTGCCCATATTGCGGACGTGCCTTGCGTTGCGTTGGGGTGCCAAACCTTGGTGAGGTCATATTAAAAAGTCTACCTCCAAGCCAAAATTTCATCTTATCCATCCTCCAGCCCGTCTTTTAGCCTAGTGCTCCCTTGTTTGGACGTTTTCGTTCCGGATTTGTTTTGCATTTGGGCGACCATCTTGCGGAAGTGCCTTGCGTTGCGTTGGGGCAACCAACTTGCGGATGTGTGGACGTGCCTTGCGTTTGCGTTGTGGACGTGCGTTGGGGCGCCCAACTTGCGGACATGGCTTGCGTTGCGTTGGGGCGCCCAACTTGCAGACGTGCCTTGTGTTGCGTTTGGATGCCCATCTTGCGGACGTGCCTTGCATTGCGTTGGGGCGCCCAACCTTGGTGAGGCCGTATTAAAAAGTCTACCTCCAAGGAAAAATTTGTTCTTATCCATCCTCCAGCTCATCTTTTAGCCTACTGCTCCCTTGTGTGGACGTTTTCATTGCGGATGAGTTTTGCGTTTGGGTGACCATTTTGCGGACATGCCTTGCGTTGCGTTGCGGTGCCCAACTTGCGGATGTGCGAACGTGCCTTGCATTTGTGTTGTGAACGTGCGTTGGGGCGCCCAACTTGTCGATGTGCCTTGCGTTGCGTTGGGGCGCCCAACTTGCGCACGTGTCTTGTGTTGCGTTTGGGCGCCCATCTTGCGGACGTGCCTTGCGTTGCGTTGGGGCACCCCACCTTGGTGAGGCTGTATTAAAAATTCTACCTCCAAGATGAAATTTGTTCTTATCGATCCTCCAGCTCATCTTTTTGCCTAGTGCTGCCTTGTGTCGACGTTTTCGTTGGGGATGAGTTTTGGCGTTTGGGAGCCCAACTTGCGGACGTGCGGACGTGCCTTGCGTTTGCGTTGCGGACGTGCGTTGGGGCGCCCAACTTGCGTACGTGCGGACGTGCCTTGCGTTTGCGTTGCGGACGTGCGTTGGGGCGCCCAACTTGCGGACGTGCCTTGCGTTGCGTTGGGGCGCCCAACTTGTGGATGTGCCTTGCGTTGCGTTGGGGCGCCTAACTTGCGAACATGCCTTGTGTTGTGTTTGGGCGCCCATCTTGCGGACGCGCCTTGCGTTGCGTTGGGGTGCCCAACCTTGGTGAGGTCGTATTAAAAAGTCTACCTCGAAGCCAAAATTTGTTCTTATCCATCCTCCAGCTAGTCTTTTAGCCTAGTTCTCCCTTGTGTGGACGTTTTCGTTGCGGATCGGTTTTTCGTTTCGGCGCCCATCTTGCGGACGCGCCTTTCGTTGCATTTGGGTGCCCATCTTGCGGACACACCTTTCATTGCATTGGGGCGCCCAACCTTGGTGAGGCCGTATTAAAAAGTCTACCTCCAAGAAAAAAATTGTTCTTATCCATCCTCCTGCTCGTCTTTTTGCCTAGTGCTCCCTTGTGTGGACGTTTTCGTTGCGAATGAATTTTTCGTTAGGGCGCCCATCTTTCAAACTCGCCTTGCATTGCGTTTGGTCGCCCAACTTACGTACGTGCCTTGCATTGCATTGGGGCGCCCAAGTTGCGGACGTGCGGACGTGCCTTGCATTGTGGACATGCCCTGAGTTTGCATTGCGGACGTGCGTTGGAGCGCCCAACTTGCGGACGTGCCTTGCGTTGCGTTGCGGCACCCAAGTTGCGGACATGCCCTGCGTTGCGTTGGGGCACCCAACATTGGTGAGGCCGTATTAAATAGTCTACCTAAAGCCAAACTTTGTTCTTATCCATCCTCCAGCTCGTCTTTTAGCCTAGTGCTCCCTTGTGTGGATGTTTTCATTGCGGATCGGTTTTTTGTTTGGGCGCCCATCTTGCGGACGTGCCTTGCGTTGAATTTGGGCTCCCATCTTGTTGACGCGCCTTTCATTGCGTTGGGGTGCCCAACATTGGTGAGGCCGTATTAAAAAGTCTACCTCCAAGCCAAAATTTGTTATTACCCATCCTCCAACTCGTCTTTTTACCTAGTGCTCCCTTGTGTGGACGTTTTCGTTGTGGATGAGTTTTTTCATTTGGAAGCCCATCTTGCGAACTCGCCTTGCATTGCGTTTGGGCACCCAACTTCCGGACGTGCCTTGCGTTGTGTTGGGGCGCCCAACATTGGTGAGGCCGTATTAAAAAGTCTACCTCCAAGCCAAAATTTGTTCTTATCCCTCCTCCAGCTCATCTTCTAGCCTAGTGCTCCCTTGTGTGGACGTTTTCGTTGCGGATGAGTTTTTTGTTTGGGCGCCCATCTTGCGGGCGTGCCTTGTGTTGCGTTGGGGCTCCCAACTTTTGGACGTGCAGACGTGCCTTGCATTACGGACGTGCGTTAGGGCGCCCAAATTGCAAACGTGCCTTACGTTGCGTTGGGGCATCCAACTTGCCGACGTGCCTTGTGTTGCGTTTGGGCGCCCATCTTGCGGACGCGCCTTGCGTTGCATTGGGGCGACCAACCTTGTTGAGGCCATATTAAAAAGTCTACCTCCAAGCCAAAATTTGTTCTTATCCATCCTCCAGCTTGTCTTTTAGCCTAGTGCTCCCTTGTGTGGACGTTTTCGTTGCGGATCATTTTTTCGTTTGGGCACCCATCTTGCGGACGTGCCTTGCGTTGCGTTTGGGTGCCCAACTTGCGGACGTGCCTTGCGTTGCGTTGGGGCGCCCAACCTTGGTGAGGCCGTATTAAAAAGTCTACCTCCAAGCC
>ML847839.1:34391-45017 GCA_009831015.1 Picea engelmannii | reverse complement strand
CATTCATGTATTTTCCATAATCCATGAGAAGAACATCCATTGTCTTGAATAAGTATTTACAACTTTACAAAATGGCACCAAGAAGTTGATTATCTTAAATTTTGTGTGAACTAGGATAGACTCAACATTTCTTTAACAAATATTTATTTTCTAAATTCCAATTTCCAAATGACATTCATGCATAATGAAGTTTCATAGTAATGGAAACCTATTTATGTAAATAGTGTGAACTATTTTCCTATATTGTACACCCACTCATTCAACGATGGCCATGTTATCCCCATTTTGTGGATAACTAAGGAGATGGTGTCTTGAGGCCCTCAAGTTACAGATATGGAGTGTCGAGAGACTACATGACCAGAAGTACCCTTTGCACAGATGGAAAACCCACTCACCACCACAGATAGTCACATGTTTGCAAATGGAATCCACCACACCAGTTGGCTTCCAGAAGGTAGTGGGCCTTGCTCCGTGACATAAGAGTCAGTATTATGGTGAGCATCATTTCAATATTCAAGCCATTTGATTATGTGTATCTCACATTGCTCTAGATTTAATAATATGAGCTTGGACATTATTCCTTTTTCCCTACTTCACCTTGGTGGTTGACATTGTGCCCTGGTAAGTGGTTTTCCTTAGCGATGGGTTTGCTACTGGGAACTCCCTTAATGAGCCATCGTACCGTTCCCCACTATATTTACCACTTTTCATCATTATTCCCCTCCATTTCATTATCTCTTGGGATTTTAGGGTATATTGACCCAAGAAAGGGTTGTCCCTCATTCTATGGGAAGAAGTAGTTAAAGACCCATAGGAGTTGGTGTTGGGTAAAAGATAAAATCCTTATAGAAACCCTCCATATGCTTCACCCAGGGATCACCCAAGAAAGCAATGAAACATTTATCTTTGAATAAAGGGGACCCACAATATAATAAAGAATGCTTAAAAGGTTAGTTGAAGGATAGGATGTCTCATCACGAGCTGACCTATCACGTCCATGGATATCTAGTGGTATGACATTGTCACCATTTTGTCACCAAASCAGTGCARTGGCCCTTAGTTTCATGGCTGAGAGAAAGGGGGTCTCATCACGAGCCAACATTCTCATTTCCATTAGGTGTTTGTGGGTGACATTTCCAACACYTGGTCACCATGCCAGGGTAGTGATCGTCAACCTCTCCTTATGCTATATTGAAAGAAAAGAARGAAAGAAAGATAAAAKGAAATTAATGGGCTTGGGAAAAGTGCATTGCRGATGAAGGTACCACACACCCTCTACAAAGGAATCCATGAATGATACACTAYGACCCCTTGTATGTCATTAGCCCTATGCCCATTGAGTCTTGACCCCTACCACTTCATTCACTTTACATGGCTTAGAGAGGGATATCTTGGAAGCTCCACTTGACCTAGGGAAATACCTACCCAATAGGATACCTTRTCAACCCTCCCATATTTAAGCTTGACAAGTCACATAATGTCTTTGAGTTGTTAATTGTTTGATATAGTGATCTTTGATGCACATGCTTGGATGGTTTATTTATTGATTGGATTCACTTATCATGATGTTATGACTTGAGATCCTTTGAGAGCATGTTCATTTGTATTTTCAGGACCTAGTTGGTGGAAAGTTTTGGGAGAACAACCCTACTTTGGGATTCCCTGGGGATACAAGCCCACAGGTTGGATTCCAGGGGCACACATGCCAGATGAGAGAGATGAAACTTTGACGACCTTGATGATGAATTGGAAAATATACCCCACCCCTTTCTTTCCAAACAATTTTCCCATGAGGGGAAAAACGTTCCACTTTTGAGTTTGACATCATGATCTTGGGGGCTAGGGAATGGTGGTGAGGTGCCATTATTTGACACATGGATGTATGAGGAGGAGAAGGGTCTTCACCATGATGAGAGTGCTTGGATTCTTGACATGTGGCTTTTGGAGGCATATCCATGCTTCTCCAACACCAACGACTTCATCAAAGTGGTCAAATGTCCCCTAAAGGGGTGATGTCCTCCTAAATTAGGGTTTTATTTGTGCAAAAAGTGAAATTTTAAGTGAATTGTTTAATATTATTTTGTTAAGGGGGAAAGATTAGGGTTGTTGACCCCTAATATTGTGTTTTACTCCTTAATTTGTGGACAACCCATGTTAGCTACATTTTGTATAAATAGAGACCATAAGATCTCATTTTAAAACATAACTCTCCCTCTTGTGAGAGGATTTGGTCTGAAATTTTTGGCCTCTTCGCTCTTTCTATCTCTTTTGCACTTTTGTATGGCTGTACTTATGAATGGTTGATGGAAGAAGTGATGCGCTAGCCTTGGAAGGCTATTGTATTGCTATTGTGGTGGATTATCTTGGCATTTTTCCTTGAATTGGGATGGCTTTTACTTTCTTGCTATCATTTGTTTCAAGTCAAGGTTATTGTGCTAGGAACTAGGTGGGAAGTATAAGTTAATACACCCCCACCTTAGGCTTCATCACTTTATGCTTCATCTTATTTCTTTAACAAGGGTTTACTAAGAGAATTATAAGGGAATACACCATCTTAGCTTAAACCCTAGCCTAGAGAAACTTGCCTTGGGAAGTAAAAGGGCTTACATCCCTAAGGAGGTAGCTTCTCTAAGATCCTTTTGACTCCATTAACCCAATAGCAAAGGCACTAGTCATACTCTTTTTTTCATTGGAGATATAAAATCATTACCTTAGGAAACACATTTTTTGGTCTTTCAGAAGGTTTCTTGCTTGAAGTTGATTTGTTTCATTGAGAGGAGTCTTCCCCCACTAGGGCATCCCATCTTTCCCAACACTCTAATTTATGTTACAAACTTTAACCTACAGCCATTAGGGCTGCATAACCCTTGCTACTTACATTCTCATAACTCCTAAACTAACCCTAGACTAGCTCTCTAACTTCACTCACCTAATCTACTAACTAGGGCACATATTTTGGGCTAATTGTTGGCAGCTTTTGATGGTTAATTTTTCTTTTGCATGCCATTGAACACTACAGCCATAAGGCTGAAATTTTCTGCAGAAAACACATGTTATAACAACTTGTTTTATTCAACCCCATAGTGCCATGTTTCATTCATAATTGATTGCCTAATTCATTGATAATATTGTTGATTGATATCATGATTTACATGTTGATTTGAATGTTTTATTTTCTGATATAAACTGATATCTAGTGCTGAAAATTAGGGACATCAAGATTATCTTTATGATCCAACTAACATTTATCATTGCAAAGTGTCTTTTCTTGTGTCTCAGGCATGTACAATCATCCAGAGAAGTACTATACCTATGGGGAAACAATTACTTGACTTGAAAGGCATCTCTCCCTACCTTTTATTCCAGTTATACCTAACCTCTAGGGGATTCACTTCCATTTTCCTCCATCTCCATCTCAATCCCCCTAGGGTCACCGAGATCGCCTCCCTAGAGTAACCTAGTCACACTTGAAGTGCAGGACCTACATCGAGGTGACATTGGGTGTAGGATTCCCAAGTTGTAGAAATTGTTTTGTGGTTGGGTCGAGATTTTCCCAACCTACATATTGCACTATAACATTTTGGGGTCGTTTCTGGGGAAGATTTTGAATCTTCTTTGTACCCAAAATGACACTTTGGTAAGGTATCCCAAAGCCTTTCCCTTATCTTTCCTCACAACTCCACCCAAGGGACATTCCCTTTCCACCTTATTGAAAAATATTTTCCTAAAAGCTTGTCTGGCAACTCCACCATTCCACCAAAGAAATGTGCAACCAACAAACCCTCCAGGGGTTGTAAAGCACCACCCAAAGGACCTAGTCCCCCAAAGTCCCTCATCCCTCATAATTTCTCCTCTACCTCTCCTAGTCCTTCATCCTCACCTGTTATTTCCACACCTCCACCTTCACCTATACCCACCTCACCAAGCATTACTTGGAGCCTACAAAATAAAGAGGCACACAAACCTTTGGAAATAACAAAGATCCCTAGATCCCCTCATAAAATCCAAAGGAATTCAAGAAATGGCTACCCATCTTTTCAGGGGAGGACCTTACTGAACCAGAAGATCACTTGTATCTTTTCCTGCGTAGTTTAGAACCCTGTGACCAACATGAGGATTTCCAGATGAAACTTTTCTCTTACACTTTTGTTGGAAAGGCCAATTATTGGTTTGACAAGATTCCCTAATGGACAATCACAGATTGGAACTTCTTTCAAGAACTTTTCACCAAAATATTCAAGAAAAAGAGAGATTACAAATCCTTGTGTAAACATCTCCACAACTGCAAAAGAAAAATAGGTGAAGACATAAGGGATTTCAATGATAGGTTTAAAACCCTCATAAGATGTTTTCCCCAGGAGTTGAAGCCTCCTCAAGATGCCATTATCAAGCTATATATATCAACTATGAAATATATGTATGGAAGCATGATTAGGGAATGTCCTACTACTCTGTTTGACGCTCAAGAGAGAGATTGTGAAATAGAAGAAAACTTAGCCACCTCCCTCATACCAAAAGAATAGAACCCCAAGAAGGCTCTTCAGATTAATCAGATTGATGAATTTGTTTCACCAAAACTTCCCTCAGATGTCAGGATTTACCTACAAGATGAATGAGATAACTCAACCGATATGGAAGCATGTCTCATGATCAACCTTTTAAAAGAAGAGAGAGAGAGAACATTAGAAAAAACACCTCTCCCACCAAACGAGATCATGGAATTAGAAAAGAAGCGAGCCACAGAATTGGCTGAAGTGAAATTATCACAATACTTTCAGAAAATCTTTTCAAAACCTCTAGAAAAAATGAGGTTTGAGATCAATAAAGTTAAAGAGCAAGTCTCCCTCCAAGACAGTACCAAAACTTAAAATATTGTGGGTCATGACAAAGTGAACCATCAGGTTTTGGAAGAAGGAATAGACAACATGTTTATTGTGGTGGATTCCCCTTTCATAGATGAAGAAAGAAAAGAAGGATCTTGGGGCCTGGATTTTGATGGTGAACACTCAAGTGCGGGCTCAGGTGCAGGAATAGACTTAAGGTTGTTGTATAATGAGACCACCCTTTTTTCATATAGACTTGAATTTGACTGCACAAATAACATTGTTGAGTATGAAGTCCTTGTCCTAAGCATCAACCTTTCCATTGATATGAACATCAAGAAACTGCACATAAAAGGGGAATCTGACCTAATCGTTTCACAATTCAATATGAAGTTTTCCGCAAAGAACCCAAGTCTAAAGTAGTATAGAGATGATGTTTTGGAGGCCATAAAAGAGTTTGACAACTTTTCCATTGATTCCATCCCTAGGGAAGAAAATCACCTGGCAGATAGTCTTGTTGTTTCCTCCTCAAACTTACAAATTTCCAAAGAAATAAGTTTCTACAAGGTGGAAGTCAACTTCAGGCCTTCATTACCTGACAAATTGGAACATTGGCAAGTTTTTGAAAACAATAGTCAACTTCTATGCTTTCTACAGAATGAGGGAGAATTCTCTGAGGCTCGAATAAACCTATTGGCTGAGAAGGAAAGCATCGAGATCATCGATGTAGCCGACAGGCCCCTACCCAAAGGAATTGTTCCTTTAGAAAACCTCTTTGACCGAAATGATATGTATAAAGTGAAACCTTCCAACAAAATTAATGATAAGATTATTAAATGCAACATTGGAATCGAAGAATCCCTAAAGTTAATCAAATTTGGTAAAGGAACAACGATTGATGAGAGGGAAAATCTGACTACACTTATAAGAGAGTTCAAGGATGTTTTCTCTTGGTCTTACAAGGATCTAGAGGCCTACCAGGAAGACATTATACAACACACCACTCCCCTCATTGATGGCGTGAAACCTTTCAGACAAAATCTCAGACAGATGAACCCAAAGGTTGCCCCACAAGTACAGAAATAGTTACAGAAGATAGTTGAGGCAGGAATAATTGAACCAATTATATATTCATCATGGGTGTCCAATCTAGTTATTGTAAGGAAAAAGGCTGGTGAAATTAGGATATGTGTAGACTTCATAAACTTAAACCAAGCTTCACTCAAATACAATTATTCCTTACAAAACATGGAATATCTTTTGAAAAGGGTAACTGGTGCACAGATGATGTCCATTATTGATGGTTTATGGGGGTACAATCAAGTTTTGGTAAAGGAGGATGATCAATTCAAAACTACTTTTACCACCCCTTGGGGAACCTATAATTATTTATGAATGCCTTTCGGACTCACCAACGTAGGGGATACTTTTCAAGGAGCCATGGACTATGCCTTCAGAGATTTAATCAGAAAGCTCATAGAGATATATAAAGATGATCTGACCTCCATTTCTAAAACAAGGGAAAAACATATTAAACACTTAAGAACCATCTTCCAAAGATGTAGGGGATATGGAATTTCTCTCAACCCTAAGAAATCAATTTTTGTTGTTAACAAGGGTAATATATTGGGACACATCATTTCTAAATATGGAGTCACAATAGATCCTGCCAGGGTTGAATCCATGAAGAAAATCCCTCTCCATAGAAACAAGAAAGACTTTAAATCCTTCTTCGACCAGATTAACTTTATCAGTAGATTCATCCCAAATTTTACCGAAATTGTTAAACCCCTTAACAAGTTACTAAAAAAGGACGCTCGTTTTGAGTGGGAAAGTAAAGGTAGAATATTTTTCGAATGTATTAAGGATGAAATAATTGCCGCACCTATTTTAGTTAGCCTGAACTTTTCCAAGGACTTCATCATTTTCTCCTTTGCTTCGAAAGACACCATTGTAGGTGTGTTGTTACAAAAGAATGATCAAGGGAATGAACAACCAATAGCCTTCATAATCAAGAATATTAGGTACTCATAACTGAATTACACCATTACGGAAAAACATGATTATGCTTTAGTCAAGTCTCTCAAACACTTTCGAACCTATGTGGGATACAACAAGATCAAGGCCTTTGTCCCCTACCCTACCATAAAGGATGTTTTATCAAAACAAGATTTCCTTGGATCAAGGGGAAAGTGGGTGTCACAAATAAAGGAATATGATTTGGAAATCAAGCCAACTAAGATAACTAAAGGACAAGGGTTGGAAAAAATGATGACAGAAAGCAATCGAGAGGCCATTGAGGTAGGACAGAAGGAGCAATTCAACATTGTCATACATGAAATGGTATTCTGACATCATTTATTAACTAAAAAACCTCACATGCCCTGATCATTTGGTGGAACATAAAATAAGAGCCCTGAGACTCAAAGCCATGAAGTATTGCCTAACAAAATATGGTCTCGGGTGGACAGACCCGGATGGGGTAATCCTTAGATGTGTTGATAAAGAATAAGTTGATAAGTTGGTCACAAAAATCCATGCAAGACATTGTGGAGGCCATTTTGTAGCATTCACCATGACCCATAAGATTTTAAGAGCAGGGTACTATTGGCCTACTATATTCTATGACACACATCGATATGTTAGAGCTTGTCATCCATGATAGTTTTTTACCAGCAAGCAACGCCTCTCTACCCTTCCCCTTAAACCCATCTATAACACCCCGGGTTTTGAGCCCCGTATTAAATAATGTATTTTGTTAATCCATGAAAGGCTAGAGTGCCCAAACAATTGAAAGAGGCTAGTGTGCCTAGGAAATGTAATGTTTGATCATTATTAATAATAAATACATCACTGGTTGCTAGATGGACAAGTTATAGGGGGCTATGATTCCACAAGAGAGGGAGCTTGAGGGGATAAGTATTTATTTTATATTTTAATTACCCATTTATTTTTTAATGGAGGATAACAATTACATGAGCTTCTTGGGGGGAAGGCCAAGTGGTTCCTTAATTCCAAGAATTACATAAACCCATCTTTGGTCTATGGTGGGGGTTGCTTCTTCTTCACTCATTCCCTCACTCTTTCATTGTTCGTTGTGCATTGTGCCCACCTTTCATTCGGTCCTCACTCCATTCACTCTTTCACCCACTCGTCTTTCCTCATTCGTGTTTGTCTTGGGAAAGGAAAATGAATTATTGAAGAGGAGCCATGGTTTTGTTGGTTGTAAAGACTACTGGTGTATTCCATCCATGAATTAAGGCCTACATGTCTGAGATGCTTTGGCATGTGTTCCATTTTTCTCATAGCTATGAATCTTTAGAGTACCAGCATGGATATTCTTGACCAGATGCACTTGATCCCTAGAAGGAGATGAACAGTCTGAGGGACTTAAGGATGGGTAGAAGAGAGTTGGTGTACTTGGATTGTTGTGGGTGTTGAAAAGCATGTGATAGATTGAGTGCTGACTAGTTTGGGAAGCCAAGTGACACTCTGGAACCATCCTTGTGGATTCATAGCCTTGGCTCGGGGGTGACATTGCTATTGAGACTTAGAACAACAGTGTATACGGCTGGATGGAACATCCTTGGTCTGCAACCAGTTGGTAATTCATTTCTTTAAATATAAGTTCTCTATGTTATGGTTTTATTTACTTGTGTATTTATTCCACTGTGTATTTATTTATCTATGAAATTTGTATCTGTAATATGCATTCTTGTTGGTTATTGATGTGCATGACATATGTCTCATTTATTTATGTTGTAGCATGAATCTTGATCTATGCATATAAATACTTCATGCATCTTTATTAATTAAAAGTTAGATCAGAAGTCAAAATTAGTCTAGAGCGGGCTTGAAGTGACGTAGCCCGGCCTGTGGGTAGTTGGGTACATCACAGATTGGTATCAGAGCTTCGGATTGAAACACCAGACTGGTATGGGCCAGAATTGTTGGACAGGGTTTTATGGTTAAGAATGATTATGACCTTGAAATCTTTAATCTCGGGAGAGATACCATTGCATAGATCGCGTAGAAGTCAGAGCGTCGTGCAGACAGAGATCCTTTGTAAGGGATCGTAGAATCGTGATCATTCTCTTTTGAATTTGAGAGCGATCAACACTGTGGAATCAAGGAGTTCTAGATTGTTAGATCTGAAGACAGGTGAATGAGGACCAGATAAGGGTGAAACCAAAGGCTGGGAGATATTAATTCATAGTCGTCAGATCGAACCTGTCAATCATCAGTCATTGATCAAATCCAAGTAGGAGATGGAAAACTCTAGAACTTCACTACTTCGGCGATTTTTGGGAGACAAGGAAGAAGCATGAAAAATGTTGAAGTCATGAAGTCCTGCCGGTTGTCCGATATGATAGTAGGCTTGGATGAAATCCCAATCATTAGTCAGGATCCTCCGACATTGACCACTTTGGGAAGTTTAACTCCAGGAGAATTGAGCTCTTTAGAACTGTTATAACCCATAGTCTTGGAGCACCAAAGTCCCGAAGTCTCGTCGACTGTTAGATCGAGGGAAGGACTTTGAAAGTAATGTTGATCGTCGGATCTAGCATTGGTGGAAGGATAGCAAAGTTTCATAACTTCACCACTCCGACGATTACTGGAGAATGAGAAAATCCCTTAAGTGTCAAATCCCCGAAGTGTCAAAACCATGAAGTGTAAAACGTTGTTGTGAAATCATGCATGCCATAATATCTGGGGAAAAGAATGTGGATCGTCCATTTGTTGGATGAACCGTCATAGGCCACATGATAGGGGTGCCATGTGGGGACACATGTCACTTGGATTCAATACCTTTTGGACCCTAACCTGGTAATTTTTTAGTGACATGTGGCACACATGCCATGGGTCCACATCACCATGGGTGACATCAGCATGCCATGTCAATGTCGAGAGTATGGCCTCCAGGGTGTCCAACATCTCTTCCAACAAAAGTGTCAAAGACTGAAGTAAAAAATTCACGTAGATTGTTGATCTAAGATCCCTTCGGGACCTTTCTGAACCATTAGATCCTACAGTGCAAGGATGGCATAATCACTTCGACAGTTATCACTCCGAGGAAGTGGAATGACTCGAGAGTTCAAATGTTTCAGAGTCCCGGAGTGCCAAAGTCCCAAAATGAATAAGGATCGTCCACCCCAATGCTTGATTAAGTCATGGTAGTTGGATTCACAAGTGGAAGGATAGGATAATGGCTTCGACGAGTATCACTCCGAGGGAGTTGAGAGATTTGGGAGTTGTAATGTTTCAGAACCTCGGAGCAACAAAGTCCCCAATTGAATAAGGTCATCCATATCAACGTCTGATTAATTCATGACCGTCAATATCGTTGAAGCCTCTAGATGGGGTAGGATCGTCTAGACAAAGGGAGATCAAATCTCAACTGTCCAATCTACTAGTAGAGTTATTGGAAGGGCTTAGACGAAGTTTAACTCTCGCAGAAATCGAATATTGAAGAGGGATAATATTCGAAGGACGAAGTCCGGAGGAATTGGTCCTAGTGTCGGTCTCATGATAAGGTAACGGGGGTCAATTCGAGGTGAAAAAGGATCCGGAAGTAACCAATCCCTTAGACATTGTGTTCGAGCGAGCTCTTGTGTTGAAGAATACAGAGGAAGGCGCTAAAGAACGCATAAGCCTGTGGTTTCGATCCATGGCCACATGGAAAGTGGTTTGAAGGAAGTGTCTATGAAAAATTGAATTATGTACCAGCTAAAGGATAACATGGAATTGTTATAATATGGAGAATGATAATATATTCTTCATGAATTGAGAAGAAAAAGGACCT